>CAUYON010106218.1:0-48867 GCA_963573935.1 Arctocebus calabarensis | reverse complement strand
AGTATTCCATGGTATACATGTACCACAATTTATTAATCCATTTGTGGGTCGATGGGCATTTGGGCTTCTTCCACGACTTAGCAATTATGAATTGGGCTGCAATAAACATTCTGGTACAAATATCTTTATTATGATGTGATTAAAGAAAGATGGAGACTTTACCTCTTTCATGTTTACATGGATGGAGCTGGAACATATTCTTCTTAGCAAAGTATCTCAAGAATGGACGAAAAAGTATCCAATGTACTCAGCCCTAATATGAATCTAATTTATAGCTTTCATATGAAGGCTAAAACCCAATTATAGCACAAGAATACAGGGAAAAGGGAAAGGGAGGGGAGGGGAAGGGGGAGGACAGGTGGGGGGAGGGCAATTAGTGAGATCACACCTACGGTGCATCTTAGCAGGGTACTGGTGAATCTTATTAAAGGTAGAGTATCAATGTCTTTATATAGTGATCAAGAAAATGCCATGAAGGCTATCTGTAACAGTACGATCAAAATATTTCTGAATGTACATGAAGCACATTGTGCCCTGTGATTGCACCAATGTACACAATTATGATTCAATAAAATTATTTAAAAAAAAAATAAATAAAAGTTACATGGCTGGAAATGCTGTCACACAGCCAAGGTTGTAGCACACTGCACTTCTTTTTCCAAGCAGGAGAACCAAGTTTGTCTGTCTATACTTCATCCATCTTTCTCTAGCTATGCAGAACAGCCATTCAATTATTTCAGCAAAGAAAATGCTTCATGTCATAAGTGAAAAAGTATAGGTCTGTGTTTTTACACGTTCGAAGTACCCATACTTCTGTTACCTAAAACACGTTTTCACCTTAACCAAAAACAAACAAACAAACAAACAAAAAAGAACTTTGAGTTTATTTATTTCCAATGTTTTATATTAAGTTGAATCTGATCAATTAAAATAGCAGTAGGAGAAAGATCAGTCTTCCTTCAGGACTCTAAAGTAGAAACAATATAAATCCATGGCTGTCAATAAATATCTTCACTGCCTAACTCACGTGAATTTCTTCATCAATTTTGATATAATTATATATGCTAGGGCATTATTATACTATCAGAAATAAATATGTTATATAATTTAGTAAATATAAATTGTGTCCTCTTAATAGAAAGAGAATTAAAGTGTTTTGAAGGACAAGTTTTCCTTTAAAATTCTTTTAAATATGCTTTTGAATTTTTTCACCAATAGCTCTAACTGACTATTCATTTTTCCTGCCTAGTATTTGTCAAAATCTTTTCAGTATAACTTAATACATTGTTTATAAGCCTTTTTGAATGTTTGAGACTTTAGCTCAGTTCAATGTAAATCAGAGCCCATTCTTAAGATAAAAATTAATATTTTGAGGGATGTTTCATTTTCAAAGAGATATTCACAATGTTTTGCCTTTGTACATAGACAATTTGTGTTGTCATGATGTGTAAAATATCTATCTTCCTTACAATCTGTTTTACTTAATGCTTTTCTCAGTTCACTGGAATGGGTACATGCACATTGATTGACACTTTGAGAAAACATCCCCATGATGTAAATCAATCAAAAGATTTCTAATATTTAAAAGCATTAAAAAGGCAAGGTCTCTTAAAGCCTTCTCATGTAAGGTCATCTTTAGTTTCACTTTAGCCAATAAAAAGTAACAAAAGGGATGAATTCTTCAATACAACTTAGTGGCCATAGGGATTGTCCTTGCTGGTTATTCACGAAACTGGAGAAAGGAATATTTGCTCTCTTGATTCTATAGAATATGATGTGTGTTATCAAAGCTATTCTATTTCACAGGTGTCTAAAACAGCCTTTATTTTTATTTCCCCTCATTCTTTAAAATCCAATCTGTCGGACTTGCTCTTCTCTTGACCCTATCTGTAAACTCAGAAAAGCCTACTCAGTTTTCTGGCTGTGTTGTGTAATTTCTTAAACCAGGGATTACAAGATTCAGTTTCATGTAGTAACAAGATCATTGGACTTTTCATTTCACTCTCCCTCAACTCAGGCTGAATATAGATGGATAGCCCTCCTTGCTCAATGTAGTTTAGGACTCATTCCAAGAGGTGGAAGGGAAGGTAGAGGTGGGTAAAAGAGAACTTACTAAACCTTCACTCTGGGTGGGAAGCTAGCTTTGCCATTGCTGTCTGGATACTAAATGCAGATTTTCTCTTGCAAACCCCTTCATGATTTATTTGGGGACTCTCTCATGGTTCAAGACCTCTATATATCCAAATTAGGATAAATTCATCCCTATTTCAGCTTATCTTAACCTCTTCTTGTGCTTGTTTAATTGTATATATATTCCCCAAGTCCAATTTACTTATGGCATTACTAATAGACATCATTCAGCAAGAAAGTCAATAAAAGTTGCATAGTTACTATTTATCATGCTTGTAGTTTAAAATTTAAAAAATCAGCCTGTAATAAAAGCAATGTCATAGTTTTGTGTTTTAAGATATGGATCCGCTAATGCTTAGCAGATAATTGGAGAATAGTGTTATAAAATGAAGTAAACCATACCAGATCGATATTGTAAGGTAAATAACCTTAAATCATTTGGTATAATTAGGTTTCAAGAACAGTAAAAATAATTAGATTTAAAATGCCTAGGTGCTATGCTGCCCTTAGAAGAGCCAGGCATTTTACATTAAAATTCAATAAATATGAAGAATTTTAATTTGTTCCTTAGTTCATTTCTTTCAAAGAATTGATTTGAGTATGTGGAAAATAATCTACTCAATTTAATGAAAAAGTTACCACTAGTTTGGGGCATTTGAATCAAGAAAAGTTTAAGAAGCCAACAAAGATAGTTGTAAACAAAAGTATAAATTCCAGCTTTGTAAAACAAAAGTATAAATTCCTCAATGCTATTGACATTTACTCCTTAAATATAATAATGTTTATCTTTGTATAACAGTAGACATTAATAGTCAAATGAAGGAAATGTGTAGTGAGCTAAATGCAATTAGTTCAAAAGTTTTACTGTGCTTTCCATGAATTATAATGCTTAGTAATAATTAAATATATTGAGAACATACAGGTTTTGTCCAGCATTTTTCTCAGGGTTTTGTGTGTGTTCTCTGTTCTCACAACACTACTTGTGAGATGAGCATGGCCCTATTATTACATCCTTCTGAGGTGTATTCAACTTCTGCTGAAATTTAGAAGATAGTAAATGGCTGCGCAGGAATTTGAAATCAGGAAAAGACGTATTCTTATTGACTGTGTTCTTTATCACTACTTTGTAATACTGTTCACCTTTTACATTGAGTTTATTATTGAACATAGCATAGAACTTCTTGCCTGTCCTCAAGACGTGTGCACTCCATTTAAAAAGTTTGCAATAGGGGGGCACCTGTAGCTCAAAGGAGTAAGGTGCTGGGTCCATATGCCAGAAGTGGCGAGTTCAAACCCAACCCCAGCCCAAAACTTCAAAAAATAAAAATAAAAATAAAAGTTTGCAATACATATCAACTGAGAGTGATTGGCAAGATCTGCTATTTCATGATATGGAAAAGTAGCCGACCAGAGGAATTCACAGCAAGTCTTCTCAGCATGGTATGTGATTCCTCGTTATCATCTTACAATCTACAAAAAAACTATAATCCCAAGGTAATATTCTCCACCAGCAAAATACTTCCTTCCAATTTTCTCACTGAGTTAAACCCTTTAAGCTCAAAATCCATGTAATGGAGTTTTGTAATTGACTTTTAATAAGGACATATGAAGCCTGACATATTTTTTCTATCACTTAGTTTATAAATAACACATAATTTTGACTATAAAAATGGGACAAATACTATGTCAAGTCCATTAGGTCTACATCTCAGGTATACCACTATATATTATTTTCTGTTGCATTCATAATGATTATAATTTTTAAAACTCCCTTTGTTATGCATATTTTAACTGAATATATATAAAAATATTGGGAAATGAAGCATGAGATGGAAAAAATTAAAACAAATATATTACATTTTACTACTCAAAGAGTATCATCCATTCTTCTACCTCCTCTTATTTTGCTGTCATAAATACCTAAAGAAATAGACATTATCACATGCATTTTGTGGATTGAAAATGAAAACCACAAAAAGGTAACAAATCAATAACTCAGCTCATAAGCAAAAAAGGTAAGGTTGTGATTTTCCACCATTGGAAACATTAAACTTAAGACTTGAGCAAAGCTATTTTGGACCCAGGTGAGAGAGATAGTAACTCCATCTAGAAGAACAAAGAATAGCCTTAGGAAGTGATAGTACCTCATCTAAGTTGAGAAGAAGGTGTACAATTTGATAAACAAAATATTCCATGGAGATGGCTTCGTAGGTTTAGGCATTGGTGGGAAAATTCATATGAAAGTGCAACTTATCAATATGTCAAAGTTTTTATGAAATAATGTAATTTTGTTTGCATTATACAAAATGGAGTCAAGAGAACTTGGTGAAGAAGGGTCACTTCATGGAATGCTGTCCTGGAGAAAGGATGTGAGGGTTAGAGAGTTAAAAATTACTATTTAAGCAATCAAGGAAAGATTCTAAATAGAGACGATTACTGCATGCACAGTGCTTCATAGAAATATCTTTTTGCTAGAACACATTTTTATGGTGGGGAGAGAAATCTGCTAAACTGTCAAGAAAAGTTTGATTGTCCATGGTTGACTCAAATGGACTATTGTAGCTATTTTACTAAATTAGCAGATTTATTGTATTCACCAATCCTCTCATCCCCCAATTTCTCTTAAGAGTCAGCAGCTGTAGGAATTTTGTCTGTTTTGACAATCCAAACTTTCTGTTAAATTAGCTAGTCCAGAGGGTAGACTTGGATAGTGGGCATTAATCAACACATTTGGCTGCGAATCGAAGGCCATATTCTTTGCTAAATTGTTTGAGTGTTAAATTGGGCCCTTGTGCTTTCATTAGTTTTTCTGTCTGCCTTAAATTCCCAGCGATTCCAAACTTTGGAAGCCTACTTTCTAATTCTTCTCAAATTTCTAGGGATTTGAATTTCTTAGGCTGTTGACTCTAAGTAAGAAAGTAGACCAAATATAGGTTGAAATATAAATAAAGTAGAGACAGTGAAACCATATGGAAAGTTCCTGCACAAGAAAAAGTGGTTCTGAAGGTAGAAAAAAAAGGCAAGAAACACATTAAGAAATTGAATCACAAGCATTTATTGAAGGAATCACATTGCAAAGGCCGTCAACCTCACTTGGAAAAAAAATAAAGTAACACAATATTTTTTGCTGTTTTGTTTTGTTTTTCTTAGACGTAAGGAGAATTAGAGAAGAAAAAAAAAGAAAAAGAAACTCACCTGGATTATTGTAATAATATAAATGTGAATGATATATCATCAAATAATGCTATTCAGGTACTATCTACAAGATATCTGGGTAAATATTTGTCTAAATAATTGGAATAATTTGCCCATTCCCCTTTTTGGTGGATAATTCAAAATTAATTTTTATACATATCATAACTGGACATTAAAGAATTGTGAAGGAGAATTACATTGATTAATTAGTGCCTTACCTTTTCATATATATATTACCATCCTGAATAGGTATTATGATTATATCATCTTTATATAGGCTTATTTACTTTGTCATGTGGGTAGTACATTATGAGATTGTGATTAAACTAAGCTATTTTAAGGAGAAATGAGATTAAATTTTATTTGGTATGCTCTACTAGGGATTTTCTATATATTATTGCATTTAATCACAAAATAAAGCATTATTATCACCATATCAAAGGGAATGAAACAGGCTTAGTATTATTAAATGAATTGCCAAAGCCCACAAGCTGCTCTTAATATAGATCTTAAGTACCAAAGCTAAAAATACCAGTAAAATAAGTAATTGGGTCAAATCGAGGAATTATTTTTAATTTCTTTCTTTATTGCTCTCATTTCTTAGTATTGTATAACACTCGATTACCTCTAAAATGCCAACAAATTGTAAGAAAAATGAGCCAGGATCTCTATGAAGCTGCCTCAACTATTACATTCTCCCTAGATTTTGAAGGCGAGCTTCAGTGATATTTAATAATCATGAAAAGCACATCAGAGATGATTTATTTTTCTTGGGCTAACAATAGCTCTTCTGTTATGAAATGATAAAATTTAAATATGAAAAGACATTATACAGTCTCTTTTCTGGGTTTTTCCCAAGATATTTCTGTCCACACTACTGTTGTTGAAAACTAATAACAACCTTAAGTAATTCAGTGGACATTTTCATTTGTTTATTAATTTTTTAGAAATAATGCTTCACTCTGTTGCCAAGGCTGGAGCAGAGTGGCACAATCATAGCTCACTCCTGAGCTCAAGCAATTCTTCCACCTCAGCCTCCTGAGACATGGAACTATAGGCCCACCATGAACAGCTAATTTATTTTTTATGTTTGTATAGATGAGCTTTTACTATGTTGCCCAGGCTGGTCTTAAACTCCTGGGCTTAAATAACCCTCCTGCCTTGGCCTCCCAAATTGTATGCTTTTCTTGCCCATATCTCTACTTCTATCTGCCAACCACATACATCTGTACAATATAGGAGCTAACTAGGGCAGATGGAGGATTCAGGACCAGGAATACAATTAGATAGAATCTTTTGCTGCTGTCTGATAGATATAATACAGAGAGATCAGAAAAAAGCATTATCCCAGTGAGGTATGTAGGGTATATATGTCTGAAAGGCAAACCCATATCACAAATTTAATTTAAGAAGAAAAGAAAGGGCAAAATAAACAGACACTGCCTGACATTGAGACAGAACCAAATTCAGTTAATTATATGTAGGGCTGGCTACATAATTTCTTGCAAAATTAAAATGGAGGGTCTGAAGACCAAAAAAACCCAAGTTCTCTAAAAGGGCCTAAAAGAAAACTTTTCTTCTGTGATCTCTCTCTTAAGTACCGTGGTGTTTTTATTTACTGCTTAAAACCATTCCAAATATTAAAAAGTTAATTATTAGTATGAATTTTTCCATTTTTCTTTGTAGACTGCAATGTTCATTTTAAATCCAAATACAAGGATGTTTAACTCCTGATTGATATTTCATATCTCATTTCTAGAACGTGCCTCTCGGTGGATCATTGAGGACGAATGCAACTTATACTCAGAGGGATTGGAGGTGGGAAAGGAGGCCTGAGGCCAGGCCTGGTGATCCTACTGTCTTTAGATGGGACTTTGGGGAGTGTAGAGCATTGTGGCTTCCTGGATGCCCAACCCAGGAGCGCAAGCCCCCAGCAGGCATTGCTAACACTTCAGAAGAGCCAGTTTCCCCCTCTCGCCAGTTGCCAGACTGATGCACAACACCAGGGTCGGGGAAGGTAATGGGGAATTTGAGCTAGGCATTCTCAGCTTCCAACAGCCTGCTTCTCCAGACTATGAAAAATAAACCCATTCACAGAACCTGGTGGTCTCTGGCTGCCCACTGCACATACCAGGGCTTTGTCAGCCCTGAGCGGGGACGACTACCACCAGTTCTACCCAGAAACACCCTGACGTGCATGCTCCTGACTCTTACCCACGTGCCCTTAGCTTCAGGAAGATCCTCACTGAAAGGCAGAGGACAATGACAAAATGTACACCCTCCTGTCCAGCACTCTCAGTCCCCTACCTCGCAATGGCGGACAAGACCAGGTGCTGCCCTAGATGGAGGGAAGCAGGACTGTATGTGAACTGGGACTCCAAGTTCCCCCACCCTCCACTCCCACCCCAAACATGCTCAATTGTGGCATTGGTGTTCACTTACAAAACATAAGTTCAAAGATATTAAAAATTTCCGTGTGACAATAGAGAACTAAAATCAAACACTGGGCCCTTCTGAGCTTGGACCCCCATTTGACTACAGAGCTCTCAAGCCCATGAAGCCAGCCCTGGTGTAAGTCATGTGATGTTTAATGCACACATGTATACAAAAAAGTCCCCAAGTCAAGCTAGTGGCAAACATGGTGACCCAGGGTTGAGAGACCACATACCAGAAAGTATACTTGTATTGGAAGATTTACTTCCTCTCTCTCTGTCTCTAAATAGTTATTTAATGTCTTAGCAAAAGTATGTATCTCTTATGTACTTCCTTTATTTTGTCTCCTACAGATTTTAATAACAGAGTACTGTTGCTCAGATCTGGGTCCACTATGTTTTTAAATATGTGTATCATCACCTTTTATAGTTTAAACACTGTGAAGTTAGGGGCCAGTCAAACCACTAGACAATATGAGACAATTGAGGCATGCTAAGGGCTTCTCTACATGATCGCAAGATGATCCAAGACTTTCAGAAATTCAGGTAAAAATGAATGCAAATTAACAAATTTTTTCTCATAGGTTATATATCATGCTCTCGAGTATATTAGAATGATGGGGAGAGTCACTGTGAAAAATATTTAGGTAGATCTATTAGTTGATGTCTTGATGATGATTAAAGCTCATTCTTGTGATAGTTTATCAAAAACAAAATAAATTTATCAATGTTTAACTAGTTCAGCAAATATTTGTTAAGTGCTCTTGGCTGGTCAAGGAACTGTGAGAAATAGAAAGGTAAGAGAACATAATCACTGGGAGACACAAGTTTTCTGTATTAACTTCTGCCTGTGTTGGAGGATCCTACCAAACTTTACATGTTCTATAAAAAAGATTTTGTTTATAGAGATCTCTTTGGTAGAGAAACCAAATATATCTGAATGCCATTGTCTTCTAATTTCTAAATTTTTAAAATATCTACTTTAAAGTCTGCCCAGCATTGATTTTTAATTAGTGAATACAGGATCAACTGAAAATATTTGTATCCATGTGGTATTAATTTCCATCAACTCTGAGTGCAAATCGAAAAGGGGAAAGATGCTGTAGACAGATAATTAGCAACATGTTCGTCCTGGTGGGAATAAAACTTGGAGTGTTTTCAGTGTAGGCACTTAGAGCACTTAGTCGTACCTCATGGATATTACCAGTTCTTTCCCCTTTTCTTCCCTTTTCCGCCCTGTCTTTTCTTTGGACACTGACTTAATGCATAGCTAACTTAAGTGAAAGTCCAAGTTATAGGGAAACTAACCACAGTTCTGCCTATTGAGCTAGAGGTTGTTTATCAGGACAGTTTAAGTAAATTGATTTTTAAAAACATTTTCAGAGGGCATATTTAACCACTAAAATAGCACAATTTGTAAATTATTTAAAATTATTTTTATTATTCACAAAATGGTTCAATTCCTCACATTTTCTTTCTTCTACATATTGTTAGACTTACAATTTATAAAATTTATGAAAACCTGGGCTGCAATGGTGTGTTTTATTGTGATCGTGTATACTATTTTATATATAAATTTATGAAATGAAAAATGCCTGAACTTTATTTCATCTCTACCAAGGTAAATTCTCAAATGTCAAATGAAACTAATGCTCATAAGCCTGTGAGATCACAAAGTCATATAGAAGTCTCACCGTATTTTTATGCAAAATGTTAATTCGTTTCTGCAGACAATGATAAAATATTCACTCACTCCTGAGCCACTTCAAAATATGTATTTTTTTATAATCAGATGCTGCCAGAACTCTGCATTTGAAAATTGAAAGATGAGTAAATATATATTCAAGAAAAAAAGAATAAACTACAGTGCAATAAAGTATTTTTAATATCCAGGTATAAATGGTGAATGGCTTTGATCTTGTCTGGGCATAAATGAAGCTTTGAGGAAGTCAGTTAGTTTCTCTCCCTAGTTGAATGGCACAAGTCACTGTCACACACACTCCCTCACTACCCTGCCTCTCTTCTTTCCATCTGGGGATGACTTCATTGACTTTCCCGTGGGCATGTTAAACCCTTCAGTGTGTTGAGTGTTACTTTAGATTTTTCAGAAACTTAGTCTGAATTGTCTTTTTCTGTTTATCAATGCAATAGTTTTTTTCTGGTGCAGTATCATTCCCATTATCATTTAATTTCTTAGTGTCATGAGCTACAAGCTGTCCATGATTGTGTCTACCATGGATGCCTCAGACAGGGAAGATTGTGGCTCGGGATAAGTGCCACAATGAGCTTCAGATCGCCCACCACTTCATTTCAAAGAGCTGAGAGCAAGGATTTATAATTTGGGGGTACCATCTGAATAGGAAAATATAAATGACTAATTGCAGCATCCTATGCACCTTACAGTAATATACAATGAAATAAAAATATCATTCCTGACGAGCACTAAGTCATGTGGGAAGCCATATGAGATAGAACAAAACCACTTAGAATCTTATGCAGTCTCTTACTCTGTAATTCTGTAATGGGAAGCAATGAGATCATCAGCTTATTTGTATTTTACTTTTTAATCCATGAAGAGCATTGATCCTATTTACATAAAACAGAATCTCATATCATACTCTTCTAGAAAATTATTCAATGGATATTCTGAACCACAACAATTTTGTGAGTATATACCCTGGTTTTAAAATGATTAATACCTTAATCCTACAACATTTAGATCTAAGCTGTATTTCTTATAAACCATTATAACAAAATATATATGTCTATATGTTACATTTATTTCTACCTTGAACAGAATATTATATAATAAGAATAAGGGGTGGGTCTGTCATTGCTAACTTTCTGATAAGTATTTGAGTTTTTAAATGGTTATGCTAAGGTATAGAAGGCTCCAGCAATTAAGAAATTGTTAATCAGACATCACTTTGTGTAAGATCTAAGGAAGGAAAATGACCTAAAACATAATTCATTGTTTAACAGTGTTGCTATGCACACAGTATAATCCATTCAGTAGATGACCCGTGCATTTGATCGTAAATCAAGAATCCAATGTACTCTATTCTAATATGAAAACATGAGATGAGCTAATATAAGAGGGGGATAGGGGAATGAGCAAGTGGGGAGAGAAGAGTGTTCATGGTATGGCACACGCCTCAGGGGCAGGACACAATTATAAGAGGGACTTCATCTAAAAAATGCCAATCAGGGTAGCTTAATTCTTTGTACCCTCAATGAATCCCAAACAATAAAAAAATAAGAAATAAAAAATAAAAATAAAAAGAGCTCTGGAGAAAAAAATAAAGAATCAATAAACAGACTCGGCGCCTGTGGTTCAATGGGCTAAGGCACCAGCCACGTACACCTGAGCTGGCAGGTTCGAATCCAGCCTGGGCCCACCATACAACAATGACAGTTGCAACCAAAAAATGGCCGGGGATTGTGGCGGGAGCCTGTAGTCCCAGCTACTTGGGAGGCGGAGGCAAGAAACTCCCTTGAGCCCAGGAATTGGAGGTTGCTGTGAACTGTGATGCGACAGCATTCTATCCAGGGTGACAGCTTGAGGCTCTGTCTCAAAAAAGAAAAAAAAAAAGAATCAATAAACAATAACATAGATATTTTACATACCAACTGATAATCAGATCAGAGATAATTGGAATGTATTCAAAGACAAAGATTTTAGAGGTTTGGGGTCCGTAAAGAGGCATTCAAGAATGAGATTAAAATCTTATTTTTTATTAGTAGAAAATACTTTATGTATTTATATGGTACATGTGTTACATGCACAGAGTGTTCAATGATCAAGTCAGGGCACTGGGGCTTTCCATCGCCTGAGTGTCTATGATTTTTTATGTGTTGGTATCATCTCAAGTTTTCTCTTCTTGTTACTTTAAAATATACAATATTGTTGCTAAGTATAGCCAGACCACACGAGTCTGTCCTCAAATAGACTTTATTTTTTTTATATCTACCTGTATGGTTGTACACATTAATTAACTTTCATTCCTCTGCATCATTTCCAGTAGCAGTACAGTTTCTATTCTCTTGTCCAGAAGATCTCGCACTGTGAACTCTCATAGTTCACACATATGAGTGAGAACATAAGGTATCTGCCTTTCTGAGCATCTGTTAATTCACTTACCATAATGACCTCCAGTTGCCTTTCCACAAACGATAATGATTTTATTCTTTTTTTAAATGGATGAATAATATCCCATTATTATAATTTAATTTTTTTTAAAGGACAGAATTCAGTAGACATTTCCAGCTGGGGTTACTTATAGCAAATATATAGATAGTAATTAAAATACTACTGGGATTTAAAAGACAAATAAGAAAACAAATGCAGTAAAATAAATGATATCAAAAAGCAGAAATTTAAGAAAAGGAATGAATGATATCGACAACAGTGATTACAGAGAATTACACAGAATTAGAGATCATTTTTTCCTTTTACATGCAACAAGTTATACATTGTTTCAACAGGTCATTGTCTTATAGGACTGTGGAACCAAGTTGTGAAACTTTGATAGTATAATAGAGATAAAATATGGATGGTTGTATTAAATCTCTTAGAATTTAAATTCATAGAGTTAAATCATTTTAACAAAATGGTAAACACTTCTCTGGGCAAGATCTTGTATGTAGACTATTAATTTGTCATTTCAGTTATACATAGTAAAAGAGTGAAGTTATTTTGGTATACAGCAAAGTACACATAGCCTGGTCAAGATATATAAAAGTTTCATCACCCTAGTGAATTTGTTTGTAACTTTTCTAAATCAGCACCAGTCCCCTTCTCCAAAGAAATAAATATTCTACTTATATTACTAATAATTATCTTTCCCATGTTAGCACTGATTTTCTTTGTTTATTGTTGTGTAGTGCTCTATTGTTCACTATATAATAATGTATTTATTCATTTTCCAGCTCATAAATATTAGTATTTCTTAAGAGTGGGAAGGGGTATTCCGAAAAGTAATGCCAATGTTTATAAAAGCATAATTAACAATAATTTCCTAGAAATATAAAGCAACAAATATTTACTTTGTAAGGATATTTGCAAATATTATAAACCTATAGTAATTAAAGCATATGTACTAATGTGAACCAACACATAGATGAGTGACAAAGAATACGAAGCTCAGAGGAGGACATCAAAAAATATAAAATGTAGTACAAACTATAATCTCCCTATCAAGAGGAACGCAACAGAAAATGTTGGATTATTCAGTACATTGTTATGAACTAAATGAACAGTCATAAGTATAGCAATAGAGTGAATTTTAGATAGAACAAGGCTAAAATTATGTGTTGTGTATTTTCTAACAAAAAGAAAACAACCTAGGACTCTGAAAACATAAATAAACATATTAAATAAAAATAATATTTATATTCATGTATATATCATCTTTCATTTATCAGACTAGCAAAAATTCAAAGAGTTTGATATTACAGTGAACTGGCAAGGGTGTGGAAAGGCATGATTAAAGGAAAGTTGCTATGTTGATATCTATTAAAATCCAAATCACATATAAAAATTTGATCTATAATTTTCTTTCCTTCATCTTATGTTTTTAAAATGTCAAAAGATACATGTAAATTTTTTATCTCTACGTAACAGGTTTTAACATCAATACTTGGAATAGCTTTGCCTTACTTTTTTTTGGTTTGTTGGAACAACACACCATAGATTGAGTAGCTTATTACAATAGCAATTTATTTCTCAGCGAAGAGGCTGGAAAGTCTAAGATTGAGGTATTGGCACAGTTTGTCTCTGGTGGGAGTCTATTCCTCATAGCAATCCGTTTCTAGCAGTGTCGTCACATGTCTTAATACTATCACATTGGGTTCAGTTGTCAACATATGAATTTAAGGGGGGCAGCAATATTCAGATCACAGAAGGCCTAAATCAATGCAAAAATCCATTAATAGCAAACGGCTAAATAAACTATAGCACATTCATAAAATAAAATACTACGCTCCCAGAGAAAATAATAAAAGTCTGTATGTACTAATCTGGAATACTTTTTAAGATAAATAATTAAATGAAGATACAACGGGAAGCATAATGTCTCTAATATCTAAAGTCTGTCTGGAAAGTATTCAACCATTGCTAATACCATGGTAACTGTTTGCGCAACATTAGTGTAATTTAGCAGCCAATAAGAGTGGACCGGACTGCGCATGTGTGAACAGGGACACCTGCGCTGTGTTTCTCAGCGGGGGGCTAGATGCAGCTGTTGGGTGTTTACCGTGTGGCGGTTGCTCTGCAAACAAGTAAGCCGGTACATCACCATGAATTCATACGTTGAAACCTAAACTCAATGTACTAGTATTAAGACATTAGCAGGCGTTAAATTTTGTGTTAAGTGTGAACATTCCTACGTAGAAACTTTGGATGATTCCGAAGGCTTTGGGGAATGATGCAATGAATGCAGCACAAAGGAAAAAAAAAGTGTGGGACAAAGGTTTCAAAAATGATCAAGAATCTGTTGGTAGTAAATCATGTTCTAGGAAGTTTGCAACAAGCAGAACCCTTGAGAATGTTGAACGTGTCTGGGCAGCAATCAGCACAGAACAGAGACTGAGGCTGCCGAAACTAGAAGCTGATCTGGGGATTCCTCTAGTACTGTGTCGAAGATTTTAGTACAGCCTCGTGGCATGAAACATGTTCTGGCAAAATTCATTCTGTGGCTTCTGCCATGGAAGGAACCTGAGCAGAAGGAATGTCGTGCTGCGTTTGCTAATGACTTGCTTCAGATTTCTTCAAGAAGGTCACGACCGGAGATGAATCACACGTCCTTGGCTATGGAAGGCTCAGATATCCCAGTGGGAGTGGCCTGGTTCTCCACGCCTGAAGAAGGTGAGGCAAAGTCACAGCAAGATGATGCTGACGTTGTCCACCATGACTACGCTCCTCCCAGGCCAAACATCTACCCGGTGTGTTATTTCAGCGTTCTTCCTGAGTTGAGAGATGTGGTGTGGAGGATACAGCTGCAGCTATGGACAACAGGTGGCCAGCAGCTCCATCACCACAATGCACCCACCCATGCATCACATCTGGTACAGTCTGAGGTGGGGGCAAAACATCAAATCACCCAGGTAACTCAGCCTCCCTACAGATTTAGAGGACTATAAGCTCTGGCTTTTCCTCAAATTAAAATCACCTTTGAAAGGGGAGTTCAGACCATCGATCAGACTGAGAAAAATACCAGGAGCCTGCTGATGGCTATTCCAACAAAGGATTTTGCAGAGTGTTTTCCACAGTGGAAAATGCACTGGGAAAACTCTGTGAGGTCCTGAGGTGCTACGCTGAATGGGCCTGAGGTGTCATTGTCCCATGTGCAATGTTCCTCCTTTCTTTTATCTTGTTCAGTAAATGTCTTTATCTTTCATATTATCTGACTGCTGCTAGTTCTTCAAGAAGAAAATCATATGCATTTGATTTTATATACATAAATATTCTAGAAGCAGGAGACATTTCTAATACCACTAACAAAGAGTATTGAGTTTTTGGAATCAAGGAAAAATGTTTCACGTATACCTTTGTATAATTATGAAATTCACAATTATGAAATTATGAAATGAGTCACTTTTAACACGTAAGCATTTTTAAACAAAATAGAATGTAATGGTAAAGATTTAAAAACTATAAACCCTGCAAAAATAAGCGTATTTCATATTATTTTATTTCTATTAAGAGCTACCTGTGAAATCCGTTGAATGATTAGGCAATAGAATTTTAGGTTACATTTATTCTGTTATAAAACTATGTACTCTCATTGCAAGAAATGTGGGCAGGTATAAAGCTAATACATTTAATATACAAAGACTCTGCAAATTGCCAACAATAAGAACAATTCAAACATACAAAAAGGCAATTTTTAAAGGAGGAAATGCAAATAGCTAATAAACATATGAAAAGATGTCCAATCTCACTAGCAGATAAGATAATGAAAATCACAGCAATAATATGATCCTTTCGCTCTATAAATGACAGCAATTATAAAGATTAATAGCACTGAGTGTTAATAAGTGTACAATGAAAAAGGTAGTCTGGTGAAATACTATTAGAAGTTTCAATTGTAGCATACATTAGAAAACTGAACTAAATTGAGAAAAATGTTTTCTTTTCTTTTTGGTTAAGTAATTAATGCCCATAATTAACACAATTCAAACTTCAAAATTTGTATAAATGATGAAGAGTGAATACATCCTTACACTATATTCCTTTGTCCCTTTCCAAGTTCTGAAGGCAATAAATACCATCATTACATTTTGAAATATTTGAGAGTTGTATGTGTATTTGTAAATCTACATACCCTCATGATAATTGCACACATATATATAGACATGTATACATATACATGTGTCGGGGCCCATCTGGGGTGCCACTTGTTGGGCCTGTGACTGGCCAGGTCTCCAGCCAGACTTCTCTACATCTCAGATGCAGACAGTTCTGCTGATATCTCGCTTGGGAACAATTTACCTTTACATGCCTGAGGGCCATTCGCTTTAGCAGAAGGGAGATAAAGGGAGAGAGACTGTATTTGAGGGAGAGGAATAGTCTTATTAGAAGAATGTATCTTTTCCTGTATTCCTGTGCTATAATTGGGTTTTAGCCTTCATATGAAAGCTATAAATTAGCTTCATATTAGGGCTGAGTACATTGGATACTTTTTCTTCTATTCTTGAGATACTAAAGGGGAAAGGGAGGGGAGGGGAGACGGGAGGATGGGTAGAGGGAGGGCAATTAGTGGGAACACACCTACGGTGCATCTTAGCAGGGTACTGGTGAAACTTATTAAAGTAGAGTATCAATGTCTTTATATAGTGATCAAGAAAATGCCATGAAGGCTATCTGTAATAGTACAATCAAAATATTTCTGAATGTATATGAATCGTGCCCTACGGTTGCACCAATGTACATAAGTATGATTCAATAAAATTATTAAAAAAAAAAAAAAGAAGACTGTATCTTAGCAGTCTTTTGTAGAGAGACTGCAGGCATTCTGCAGGCAGGAGAAGTGAAAGAGTCAGAGTTAGCTGGTCCATGAAAGAACGTGCACAGGCTCCCCACTGCTTTCTTACAGACGCGCTACTCACACCACAGAGGTAGCGACTGCCAATCACAGCCGTTCTCCTCTCCCAAGTTCTCATGTTAAGAGGGACAAATCCCTCCCCACACCATTGTCTCCAAGGTGTGGTACTGTGATGTTACTGGCGTTTCTCACTTAGAGTCCGAGCTTAGCTCTCGCTTCTCCTTTCCTTAAAGCTGTATGGTCTACTACTTGCTTATAAATAATATATATATGTATATATATATGACACCTTTACTTATGCTAAAGATAGCATGCTACATTGATCATTCTATAAATTTTCTTTCAATCATCCATAGTATTCTTCTTCTTCTTCTTTTTTTTTTTTTAATGATAGGTTGGGAGTGGCTGAATATTCTGTAATGGAAGTACCATAATTTATTAGCATTGTCATTCACATATATTTAGGCTCTTTAGAATCTGCTATTATTTTTGACCAGTGCTACAACAAATGAACATATATATTTAATTTGAAAAAGGGCTCGGCGCCTGTGGCTCAACGGGCTAAGGCGCCAGCCACGTACACCTGAGCTGGCGGGTTCGAATCCAGCCCCCGGACCCGCCAAGCAACAATGACGGCTGCAACCAAAAAATTACCGGGCGTTGTGGCGGGCACCTGTAATCCCAGCTACTTGGGAGGCGGAGGCAGGAGACTCGCTTGAGGCCAGGAATTGGAGATTGCTGTGAGCTGTGAAGCCACTGCACTCTATCCAGGGTGACAGCTTGAGGCTCTGTCTCAACAAAAAAAAAAAAAAAGGAAGGTAAGCAAAATTTAACATTAGAAAATGTATTCAGATAAATAGCCCAAGCAAGTATTACAGAATATTTTGTTCAATTTATCTCAATGGAATTTGAAACATTAAAGTCTTATATATTAAAAAATATATAAAATCCTGAGACAAAACCATTACAACATAAAAAACAATCTATACAAATGACTACTATAGGAATAATTAAGAAATCTATCTTTAAAATCCCCTATTATCTTCATTTGCCATTTCACCTTTCAATTCTCTCGTCTACTAATATTAAAGAAACTTCCTGAAAGATTTTATCAGAGAATGCTTATAAGTGGTTTTGATGAATGGCTTTTTGGAATGTACTTAATATACAGCGTATTTCAAAAAATGGAGAGGAAAGGAATGTTCTGAAACTGTTGTTATGGACTCAGCAGAAGAGTAACTGCAAAACTTGTACTTAATATTGTGAATAAATATGATACTGAGAGGATAACTGAAAGAATCTCAAGGTAGATGCTGATCACATTAAATAATATTATATATCTTTATGTATAAATAGTGCACATACGAGTAAATATGTTAAATAATTCTCAAGGAATTACATCAGTAAAATAGAAGAATAGGAGTTTGCTACCATCTTCTCCCAAGTAGCATCAATTGTTACAACAACAGAAAATGAGTGGGTATTTCTAGGAGTCTGGAGTCCACAGAGATGTTCCAGGATCCTACTGAAGCAAAAGTTGAAGAATGGATGGAAGAGGTTAAGAACAGTGTCTCGATACCTACCTCATATCTCTCCCCAGGGTGGAATAGTTCAGTCCTGAGAGAGATAATAATGACCACAATTTCTTCATAGTGAAAAATGTGTGTATGAAGTCTGACAATTAAACTTGTAAACTCATTCTACAAAAAGTGCTATATTCCTCATTGATGAATTTCACTAGTCATCTCTGAAATACTCCTCTTGGGAAGCTATGCACCATCACCAGCACCTAGTCCACACTTGAAAGCAGTTTGGAACTCTTTTTCTGCAATGGCCATCAGAGCTGTGATGGTATTACCATTGATGCCTGAATGTCATCAAAAATGTCTTCCTTTAAATACTTCCATTAACTTTGGGTAAAGAAAAAAGTCATCGAGGGCCATATACTGGCTAAAAATTCCCTCAGAGACAGAGTCATATCAGCTGGTGCATTGTCTTGATGCAAGAGTCATGAGTCATTGGCCAAGCTTTTCAGTTAAACTTTTCCTGTTTCTCTACTGATATTTGGGGTCAGTTGATAATTCTGAGGCACAATTTGACAAATTTTTGCAATGTTTTCAACAGTAATCCTCATTAATGGTTCCTTTGACCTTTCTTCATCAGTGACACTTTCTCTCCCCTCATAAAAACATTCAATCCGTTTGTACACTGCCAATTTCTTCATGGTGTTATCCCCATAAACTTCATCTAACAGGTTCCTAAGTTCACTCCTACTCTTGCCAAGTTCAACAAGAAATTTAATGTTTGTTCGTTGCTCTGCTTCAAGCTCTAACATTCTCGTGACAACACAAAATCATACAACAGCAATTAGGAACTCCACTCAGCAAAACACCACCACACATCGACACGAACGTGGTTGTGAGACCCTGACATAACAAGGTAATAAACTCTTACTGACTTGTTTGTACATCATTGCCAACATAAGTGCATGGTGGCTAGTTTGTGAAATTGTCATATTTCAAAGTACTGACAGGCACTTGAGTTGATTCCATGTATTTGTGATGGTGAATTGTCCTGCAATAAATACTTGAGTGGAAATACTTATTTGATAAAATGACTGTTTTTTTTCTTCAGGTAAATATGCAATGGTGAGATTGCAGGATTAAATGGTAAGTCTACTTCTAGTTGAGATATCTCCATATTATTTTCCACAGAGATGGCACTGGTTTGGCATCCCACCAGCAGTGTATAACTCTTCCTTTCCCTCCCCATGCATGCCAGCATCTGTTTGGGGACTTTTTGAGAAATATAATTTTCACTGGAGTCAGGTGATATATCATTGTGGTTTTGATGTGCATTTTTCTACTGATTAGAGATGTTGGACATTTTTTCACATGTTTTTATTGGACACTAGTCTATCTTCTTTTGGAAAACTTCCATTCATTTCTTCTGACCACTTTTAAACGGGATTCTTTGATTTTTGTCTTGTCAATTTGTTTGATTTCCTTCCAAATAATCCAAATTCTGGTAATCCAAATTCTGGTATCAGATATTTGTATATCATGCAAATATTATGTCCCATTCTATAGGTTGTCTATTTGTTCTATTTATTGTTTCCTTGGGTATATGGAAAATTTTTAATTTAATCAAATGCCATTTGTTAATTTTTATTGTTGCATGGTTGTCCGTTTTGAAATCATCTACATTTCATGGAGAATAAGATAAGACCATGGTACAGTATTTTGATGGTGACCATTGTTAATATTAATATATTACATGCATCAATTTGCTAAGAGATTAAAGCTCAAGTGCTCCTATAACACACACAAAGGCAACTAAGTGAGATGATAAGTTAATGTGCTTGATTATGGTAATCATTTCAAAATTCATACAAATATTAAAATATCCCATTATGTACCTTCAATGTATATATACTTTTTATCTTTTTAAATAAATGATAGCTGTGTACATTAATGCAATTATGGGGTACATATACTGGTTTTATAAAAAATTTGAAATACTTTCATCAAACTGGTTAACATAGCCTTTACTGCATTTTCTTAGTTATTGTGTTAAGACATTTATATTCTACAAAACATACACCCTTGTAAAATGCACCATAGGTGTGGTCCCACCAATTACCTTCCTCCCACCCATCCTCCCCCCTTCCTTTCCCTCCCCTTCTCCTTTCCCCTTCATCTTGGGCTGTAGTTGACTTATAGCATTCACATGGAAGTGTGGGTGCTTATAAATTGGTTTCATAGTAGGGCTGAGTACATTGGAAACATTTTCTTCCATTCTTAAGATACTTTGCTGAGAAAAATATGTTTCAGCTCCATTCATGTAAACATAAAAGTGGTAAAGTCTCTTTTTTTAAGGTTGCATAATATTCCAAGGTGTCCATATACCACAATTTATTAATCCATTCAAGGGTCGATGGGCACTTGGGCTTCTTCCGTAACTTAGCAATTATGAATTGGGCTGCAGTAAACATTCTGGTACAAATATCTTTGTTATAATGAGATTTTTGGTGTTCTGGATATATACCTTGTAGAGGAATTTTAGGATTGAATGGCAAGTCTATTTTTAGATCCCTAGGTGATCTTCAAACATCTTTCCTAAAGGATGTATTTGTTTGCATTTCCACCAGCAGTGCAGAAGTGTTCCCTTTTCTCCACATCCATGTCAACATCTCTGGTTTTGGGATTTTGTGATGTGGGCTAATCTTACTGGAGTTAGATGATATCTCAAAGTGGTTTTGATTTGCATTTCTCTGATGATTCTTGGGACAATGAGCATTTTTTCATGTGTCTGTCAGCTGTGCTCCTGTCTTCTTCAGAAAAGTTTCTATTCAAGTCCCTTGCCCACACTGAGATGGGGTCACTTGTTCTTTTCTTGCTAATATGTTTGAGTTCTCTGTGGATTCTGGTCATTAAACTGGCAGGCAACCTGTAGAAGACTGAAACTGAACCTATACTTTTCACCATTAGGAAAGATAGACTCTCACTAGATAAAAGAGTTAAATTTAATTTTTATCTTTTAATTAAACTAAATACATTAGGGTGAATCAAAATATGCACAGGAAATATTTCTAATGATTTCATGATACTAGTTAATGCTAAGATCTAAGTCAGTCATTTTAATTGGTGTGCATGAGAAGATCTTAGGTATGCTGCAAAAATGTTAAAGATTATTAATTAAACTATTTCCTAAAGAAGTTCAAAGCACAACAAGCATATTCTTTTTTCTTACTCTTTTTTTAATCAATGTGATTTAAATGTGCCACAGAAGTTTAACTTTTGGTTCAAGTGTGCTGGGAGATAAAACAGATTGAAAAACACTGGTCTAAGTGTCTGTGTCCCCTTAAAATTCACATGCTGAAATCCTAACCTCCAAGGTGATGGTATTAGTGGGTGTGACTATGGGGAGGTGATTAGGTCATGAGGGTCAACCCTTTATGAATGCAATTAGTGACTTTACTAAAGAGGGTGAGAGATCTCATTCTTCCCTTTAGTTATATTAGGACATAGGAAAAGGCGGCAGTTCAGAGTTGAGTTCAGTGAGGAAATCACCAGACTCCTAATCTGCTGTCACCTTGGTCTTCTAGCCACTATAACAGTAAGAAATAAATTTTTGTTTTTTATAAGCTCTGTAGCTCCCAGTTCATTACAGCAGCCTTAATAGACTAAGACATATGAGAGGAACTTGAAGAAATGTAGGGCTATGGTTTTACTTGCAATGTTTTACTTATTTAAAAACTCTTTGAAATAAATGAGTGGTTCAATTTCTTGATACATAGCCAGAAAAAAATGTACACATATGTTTACCAAGTCACGTTATAAGAATAGTCATAGCAGCAGTACTGTTTGTTTTAAACAAAAACTGAAAACAACCTGTTTTTCTACCAAAAGACAAATAAGTACTTTTTAAATATATGCAATGGAATAACTTTAGAGCAGTGCCATGAATGTAATCACTTGTTGAATGTATATGTTATTATACACAACATAGATATACTCTGTAAATATATTGTTGATGGAAAAAAGCCTAATGTAGAATAATACAAAGTGTATGTCTCCTTTTGCATAAAGTTCAAAATGGGCTAAACTTTCCTACAATGTTAGCAGTCAATTGTTACTCTGGACGTGGCGTCTCTTGACAAAAGGGGACAGAAGTGTATTTCTGAAATGCTAGATCCAGGCTCTTTTTACACAGGTGTATATCATTTGGAAAAATTCATCAGGCTGTACTCTTATGTTTTAAGTTCTATTCTGTATGCAACTTATACTTCAATAGTAAATATACTTCCACAAAATTGATCTGCAAAAAACTATGCAAATTAGTAGTTGTTAAATGTGGATAGTAAAATCACATGGTGAATGTAATTTTTTTTATAGTTCCTAATTTAATGTTAAATAAATTACTTCCACTTTCACTCACAAAGCAATGACTTCTATAACAATTTCCCTTACACTGTGATCATGTAGCAAGTAGAAGAAAATGCATGCAACAAGTAGTTTCAGACATTGAACAATAAATATTGAGCTTCTGTGAGCCTGGGGGAAGGGTAACGTTTAATATTAATTGCAATTATTCCATCATCCTGGCTAAAACAAGTTTCCAGGTTGCAGCACAGGGTGCAGGATTCCAAGGAGACATCAATAGCGTTTTCTATATCCAAGCACTTACCACAATTATTCTAAATCATCCATCTCATCCAATCAGTTGTAAGCTCAAATAGGGCAGTATTTATCAACCCTCAAAATAAAGTTTCCAATGCAATACCAATCCTTAGTCAATAACAAATATTTGATGGAAGACTAAAGTAAAATAACCATGGGTGCATAATTTGTTTATTTATATGCTTGGTTCATGATTATTTGGTAATTGATCATATTGAAGAATGCTTCAAATTATTACATCAAAGATAGAAATCTAGAGAGCATCTCTTGCCAACTATGACTTTGAAGGTGAATCCAGATTCCCAAGAGAAAGAGGGAGCAGAGAAAAAAGCAACATATACCCAGTGCCCAATATGTACCAGTAATTTTATAAAAATTATTGCACCATAATTCTTCATGGTTGATGCTGACATTACCACCCCCACCTTATTCTGAGGAAGCTGAAGCCCAGAGAATATAAATACCTTGCCTATTCCATAAAAAATAGTAAATTCAATAGACAGAGTTAAACCTACATATGATCTATTATTCTCTTTTTACCAGTTGACATCATTGTCAAGTTTGAAACTTGAAAGGGTCATGTCTCTAGTTGTTAAATTTGTTTATTTAGCAAGAATTTATAAAGAAGCACTATTATAGCTCAGAATGGGATTTTCTACTTTAAAGAAAACCCTTCATTCAGTTAAAAACAAGCATTTTTTTCCAAAGACACAAACATTGCTACTTTAAGAGCTTTTATATGTTATCTAAGGGAATAAAGCACCTTATTTCTAAGCAATCCATTAGTATCTGCGATTAATTAGCATGAAGAATAATGAGGTAACTGAGACCAGAGTACCCTTGCCTTAATTGATTGCTTGAGTTCCTGGATTAATAAAATCCAATTATTTTCTTATGTAATTGGCACAAAGTTTATTTGTATCTCCCTTTTAATAAGTTTGCTAACAATATAAGAAAGTAAACAAAACAAAGTAATTGTAAATGACTACTAAGTTCAATTAAATCTTCAGGCCTGACCAAATATCCCCATGCACAGATTAGTTCAAAATCCCTATTTATCAGTAAAACACATGCCAAGTTAATTGTCCCTGCCTTCCTGATTTGTGTTTTGAAGTGGGAGCCGAAACGCATTATAGCGTTTTAAAGAGAAGTGAAAGATCATAGCACTTTAAAATTAGAGAAAAGCAAATCAGAAGAAAATCTCTTGTGTTTCAGAGACTAAACTTTATGTAAGAGACTAGAATGGGATAGTTTCCTTGAGATTGCTTTTAAGATGTCTCTCAAGCGACTCTAATGGTGCCTCTGGAATCCTGTGCCAAATTAGTTCCTGTTGCTCCCTGAGCCTTGCTGGCCCTTGTCAGATTTGTGTGCTTTCAGTCCTGCCCAGTTTAGATGCTGCTGTACGCAAACTTTAGACTGAAGTTTGACTGTTTCCAGGACACTCAGGGCTATAGACTCTGGGCCATCAAACATAAATCTGGGATTATTTGAGTTGGGGTGACCTTTGATCACATCTTAGTGAGATCTCCTTACTAGTTTATCATTACCTTTGCTCAGCTCATCCGATGTGATTTTTGTAGATTTATCCATCTTAATCTCTTTTTCCAGTATTGAAACAAAAATCCTTTCCTAAACCCAAGTCATTCCACTGAGGATTTAAAAAAATTAGGGATCCTTTAGAGGGTATCTAATAATGGTAAAATTGTCTGTTAGACATCAGAAGCACTCTAGGCCTAGCACAGTCTTAAAAACAGTGGGTCAATTGTACATATTTGTTTATTTAAATTTAATGGATTGATATGTTATATTGGTAAAATTGTATTTGAGAACCATGCCCTGAATACCTG
Source organism: Arctocebus calabarensis (assembly GCA_963573935.1). Classification (NCBI taxonomy): domain Eukaryota; kingdom Metazoa; phylum Chordata; class Mammalia; order Primates; family Lorisidae; genus Arctocebus; species Arctocebus calabarensis. The sequence goes on along the minus strand of CAUYON010106218.1, from coordinate 24,037 downwards.
TCCTTTTAAACATACTTCACGTGATAACTATTTAGATCATTAGCTCCCCCCACCCCACAAACCATGAGGCTTGTATACAGTTCCGTCTAGTTCACCTGCCCACTTTAATAAATATCCACAGCCAGGGTCATCATCAAAATTCCAACTCTTTCTACATCTTTTTTTCATTTTGAGTAATGGTGACTTATACATTATAGATGCTCAGACAAAAAAATTTAAAATTGGGTCTGTTTTCTTTTTTCTTAGTCTTATGTAATTTATTAGCCAGTCCTGTTAATTATTACTTAAGAAAAAAATACAGATTATATCAATTCCTCACCACCACTATCATGGGCCTGGTCCAAGGCTCCAAGCCACTATACAACTTCATTTGAATGATTGTAATAATTTCCCAACCCTTTCCCGCTGCCTGTTCACACCCTAGTCTCTATAGAACAGGTAGAATGAGTAAAACTTACATTTGACCACAAAAACCTTCACTGCCTTTGCTGTCTTTCAACGTCTTTGAAGTGGTCACAAAGCCACCCATGTTCTTTTCTTGTTCACTCTTACCTCCCTGATCACAGCTCCTAGGTACTCTGCTTCTTTGAACAACTTGTTAGCTTCAATGCCGGGGTCATTGCAGCTACTGCTCTCTTAGTTTAGGATATTAAATAGTGGTAATCTGCATGAATAGTGCCCTCACCTCCCTTAGGTTTTTAGAGAAACTTCCCTCCTTAGTATCCCCTTGCCATCCTATTTAAAATATTACTTTTCCATACTCTCCAATCCCATTCCCTACTTTATACTGTTTTCTGATGTATTTGCCATCATCTAATAAGTACATTACATATTTACTTATATATTTTATGTCTCTCTCCCCTAAAATATTATCTCTGTGAAAGCAGGAATTTATTTTTTATTTTATTTCCAACTACATCCCCTGTATATACATGGGTACTTCCTGCCACATAGTGGTTTCTCAGTAATTATTTCTTAAGTGAGTAACTGGATGTGACTGTGGGAGGCATAGCCTCATATCCTGCAGCTTGGGAATATAATTCTCCACTCCCTTCTAGTAATAGGTTTAGATGGCCATATCTTTCCCAATGTATCTTTGTAATAGTTTCCTGCTGTGGGAATGAGGTAAGGGGGTTCTCATTCTTTATTAATTAAGGGCTAGATTATGTAATTTGCTATGACCAATGGGCTCTTAGCAGACATAGCACAAATACAGATTTGAAAAGTAATTGAAAGTTCAGGTTGCACACTTGCCACCCAAACCCAGACAACCCAGCTGAAATACCAGACATTTCCCAAATGGTCTCAGCTTAGATCAAACTATCCCCAGGAAACTTCCCCAATGCATGAGTTAAATGAAGGCATATTGTTTAAAACAGTAAGTCACTGAGTTTAGGAATTTTTTTTATGTATGTAGCAATAGCCACTTACACAATTTGTACCAAAAAACAAATTTTTCTTAGAGATCAAAATGGTACAATGCCTTCTTAATGAAATAACATGCTATGCAAAATGAGATAATGAAAAAGTAAGTAAATGGTCCTTTACATTTTTACTGTGTTATTGGGGAATTCAAACTATGAGAGTGTTATGTACTTGCTTTTAGTTACTCATTTTAGCCTAGATCTCAGAATATAATAATTCTCTTCTAAGTTGTTCATTTATTATTTCTTGATATTTTTATAGTTTTGCTTTTATTATGCCTTAATATGTTTTTTTAATTTTCTCTATACATATACATATATATACATGTATAGAGATGTTTGTTTGATTTCCACTTTTTGCTTTCACAAAATTAAAAAGGCTTAAAATTTAATAACAATTACAATGTTTAAGATAAGGACTAGAAACAAAAAATCTTGTAAATAACAAATGAAGATAAATACATTCTGAAAGGAAATCAGATGATTGCTGCAATGAAATATTGAGCAGTAATAATAATAATAATAATGCAAAAAAAGTAACATTCACACATAGAATGCTTTTACTCTGAGGTTCAGTATGGAGTCATCAGTTAACTTCTTTTTTTTTTTTTCAAAGTCTCAAAAAATAGACAACTAACATTTATAAATAAAAATAGAAGATAATTAAAAAAAAGAGAGAGAACAGTTCATGCCAAATCTTATAGACAATAGAAAAATAAGAAATACTTGAAAATTATTCTACTTCATCTGGATATACCTGATATTAAAATTGGAAAAAATATATTATTATAAAGGGAAATTACAAACATATTTCACTTATAAATGAGGATGCAATATTTTAAACAACATACTAAGCAGTTGAATTAAAATTTATTGTTCAAATAATGTACTTTGGTCAAAATTAAATCCAATTTATTTGAGAATTAGTCACTATTTTCTTTTCCTTTTTTTCTTTTCTTTTCCCTAACACCCTCCCCCCTCTCTCTCTTTCAGATCTCCCATAGCCTCATGCCCCACTGTGTCTTTAATTGTTATTAATTGTACTCATATCAAAGTTGAATACATAGGGTTTATGCTTCTCCATTTCTGTGATGTTTCACTAAGAATAAAGTGTTCCACCTCCATCCAGGTTAATACAAATACTGCAAAATCTCCATTTTTTTAATGGCTGAATAGTATTCTATGGTATACATATACCACAGCTTGCCAATCCATTCCTGGGTTGAGGGACATCGAGGCTATTTCCACACTTTAGTGATTATAAGTTGAGCTGCGATCAACAGTCTAGTAAAAGTGTCTTTATAATAAAAGGGTTTTTTTTTTTTCCCCTTCTGGATAGATGCTCAGTAATGGGTTTGCAGGATCAAATGGGAGATCTAGATTGAGTTCTTTGAGGATTCTCCATACTTCCTTCCAAAAGGGTTGTATTAGTTTGCAGTTCCACCAGCAGTGTAAAAGTGTTTCTTTCTCTCCACATCTGCACCAGCATCTGCATTTTTGAGATTTTGTGATATGGGCCATTCATGCTGGGATTAGATGATATCTCAGGGTGGTTTTAATTTGCATTTCTCTACTAATTAGGGATGACGAGCATTTTTTCATGTTTGCTAGCCATTTGTCTGTCTTTCTTAGAGAACGTTCTGTTCATCTCTCTTCACCATTGATGTATGGGATCTTTGGTCTTTTTTCATGTGGATTAATTTAAGTTCTCTATAGATCCTAGTTATTAAGCTTTTGTCTGATTCAAAATATACAAATATCCCTTCCCATTGGGTAGGTTTTCTGTTTGCTTGGTTGTTGTCTCCTTAGCTGTACAGAAGCTTTTTAGTTTAATTAAATCTGATTTGTTTATATTTGTTGTTGCTATTGCCATGGCAATCTTCTTCATAAAGTCTTTCCCCAGGCCGATATCTTCCAGTGTTTTTCCTATGCTTTCTTTGAGGACTTTCATCATTTCAAGCCTTAAATTTAAGTCCTTTATCAATCTTGAATCAAGTTTTGTGAGTTTTTCCACTTAGAACTGGAAAGCTTTTCCACTTAGAACTGACCAGACAAGGTTGTCCTCTATCACCATTACTATTCAAAATAGTTCTGGAAGTTCTAACCAATATAATTAGGCAAGACAAGAAAATAAAAGGCATCCAAATGGGAGCAGAGGATGTCAAACTCTCCCTCTTTGCTGATGAAATGATTTTATACTTACAGAACCCTAAAGACTCAACCATAAGTCTTTTGGAAGTCATCAAAAAATATAGTAATGACTCAGGATATAAAATCAGTGTCCAAAAGTCAGTTGCCTTTGCATATGCCAACAACTGCCGAGATGAGAGGCTAATTAAGGACACAATAACCTTCGCAATAGCCCCAAAGAAAATGAAATACCTAGGAATATACCTAACAAAGGAGGGGAAGGACCTCTATAAAGAAAATTATGAAACACTAAGAAAGGATATAGCAGAGGACAGCAAAGGCTCCAGACACATACACCTCAGTTGGCGGGTTTGACTCCAGCCTGGGCTCACCAAACAACAATGATGGCAGCAACCAAAAAATAGCTGGGTGTTGTGGCAGGCTCCTATAGTACCAGCTACTTAGAATGCAGGAGAATCACTTGAGGCTCTGTCTCAAAAAAAAAAAAAATTGTCCATACTTCCCGGAGCAATCTACAAATTCAATGCCATCCCTATTAAAATGCCAACATTCTATTTTCAAGACTTAGAAAAAATGATTCTGTGCTTTGTATGGAACCAGAAAAAAACCCATATAGCTAAGGCCATTCATAGTTATAAGAAAAAATCCGGGGGTATCACCATACCAGATTTTAGGTTATACTACAAGACCATAGTGGTCGACAGCATGGTACTGGCACAAAAATAGAGACATAGACATTTGGAATTGAATCAAAACCTGGAAATGAAACCAATAACTTACAACCACCTAATCTCCAGTAAACCAAACAAGAATGTTCACTGGGGGAAAGACTCCCTATTTAATAAATGGTGCTGGGACAACTGGATATCCACATGTAAAAGACTGAAACTGGACCCACACATTTCTCCACACAAAAAAAATTGATTCAAGATGCCTTAATCTGTTTTAAGTGTTTTATTTATAAATAGAAGTTGTATAAATTAACAATGATAGCAATTATTATAATTGCATACAAGGTAAGGTTTATTTGTGGATGCCAGAGAAATATAAATTATTTACAATGTAAAATTTGAAAGTTCAATAAAAATTGGTTGATGTTAATGCTATAAGTTTAAGTATTTACAGAGTTAACTTAAAAATTAAATTAAAATCTGTGGGTTAACTTACATAAAAATAATTCCTTTCAATTATTGACAAGTCAATTTTGCGGAGTCTTCATTCTAGCTTACATAATGTTAAGAGAGTAAATTCTGTCGTCTATTCTCTGAATCTTAATAGCTAATATTGGAGCTGAACAGAAAAGATACAAAAATTCAAAAAATGGAAGTAAATATGTTACCTATCCTTAAATCACTAATTTTCTAACTGGCTTCTTTACTGTTGTAGCCAAATTAGTTCCTATGATGATTCGTACATAAAATACAGTGTCACAACTTGCAAGAATAAATTCTAAAATGAATTACAATATTATAATAAGGAGTTTCACAGTCACATTAAGTCCTATTCTTTTATCTAAAGAGAACTGAAAATTTTCCCAAAGTACTACTTCAAAAATAATGGGCAGCCAAATGCTCCAAAAATTCTACATCAGTCTTGAATGTTCACAATTAATTCTCAGTAAGAACCTCTTCCATGCACATATACACACAGACATGCATATGTTTAGTAATCTTAAAATTAGTTTTTTTTAATTTCCCTTTTTCCTTTGTGGCCAATTATTCTCACCTGTCACAGAATGAACAAGCGCACACAGAATCATTCTTACATGCAAGGAGATCCATCATTGTATTCATTACATCTGTGGTCGACTGGACCCGTGGAAACATAATATTCGATTCAACTCAGGAATATAAATTATTAAGTTAATTAAACCAAAGAATGAGTCAAAAATGAGTGAACAAATTATGTTGACTTTGCTTTCAATATAATAATGCAATTTATTAAGTTATTAATTGCTTTTAATTTTTTTGACTTACCCCTTTTACATTCAATCAAAAATTTGTTTTTAAAAAAACTGTTAATTCCATCTGGTTTCTAAAGCTTGAATTAAGTTTGGATAAATCTTTTCAGTATATACTGATCCATTTTCAGGACAGATACTTGAAAGATTTTGTCACTGTGATTCTCTGTATAACTATTGAGATCACATTTGGAATTTTGGTGGAAGTGGAAATAAGGCCACACAAAATTAGAGCCCAAGAATTGAACTGAAAATAGAATTGACCACCAGTCTATGGTGGCCAGTTATATGCCATATTTTCCTAGATGAAATAAGTGAACTTAGCTTTGGTTCACAATAGTAGTGATACACCCAGATTTGAAAGGCTCCCTTAGTCATTTCAAGTGATTTCTCTCCAGAGTAAGATCTCAACCAATGTTTGAAAGCAGAGGGCCCCGATCTAAAATGTCATCCATAGAATTTTTATATTCTACTTTAGTCTCTTGAGTATTTTGAAGAAATATAGTGCTCAATGGAAAAACGGTACATTTAAAGGGAGAAAAGGGGTCTGATGAGATACAGAGTGCTGTCACATAGACAGTAAGGACACGTCGGGGGAAGGTCAGCGCGTGACAGAGTTGATGTGGAGTCGCTCATGCTTTTCTCTGTTTCTTTTAAACTTAGTTTTGTCAGTGAATATTTAACGAGCATCACTACTGTGCTGAATCCAAGGATACCGTTATAAATGACTCGCCATTCTTGCTTACCCAAAGTATGATAGCTATTGAGGAAAGGAAGGCACACAATTGAACACTTGTAATAGGACCACCTCTGGTAGTTCTGATACTGGACTTTGGATTCTCCTTCCCTGTGCCCATAGAGATTGGGGACGACCAGAAGGATTTACCCAGACAAGGCTTTTACTGGGACTTTTTGTCTGAACAAAGAGGGAGACAGTGCTGCTTAAGGAGGCAACCAACCTGGCTTTCTAAAAAAAGGGCTGGGGAATTTTTATGCGGTTGTACAGAGAGGGTAGTTGACAGTTTTAAGTCATCACATGCAGACACTGGGCTCTGTGGGTCCCTGGGCACTCAGTGGTCATGCTTCCTCATGTAGTGCATATATCACGAGCATGTTAAATCTCTGCCACTAGGTGTGACGTTTAGCATTGATATGAGATTTTAGTGAGGTAAAAATCAGGGTCAAGTCAGTATGGGGGGTGTCTTTTCTAGCTGCAGGTATTAGAGCCAAATAGGTCTGGTTTCCTTGCAGACAAACTCCTTATCAACTGATTTTAGCATCTTGCTTCAGGAGACCTGGAAGTCATTCCTGAAGGGACAGACACGTGTTGACTCCCTCCTTACATATGTATGGGTAGAATTGCAGCAGCTAGGAAATAATTTTCTCTTTCTACAGTTAATTAGGCTGGATTATGACTTTAATCAAAAACCCTCGCTGTCTCCCTTGGTCAGAAGTGAGGCCAGCGTCTTGTTCTTATATTGTCTACTTCTTGATAACAGTGGCATAATTAGTATCAGATCCCTACCCCTGTGGGATGGAACTCTGAAAGAAGTCTTCATATCCAACATTTGATTAAAAACAGTTTAAAACAAAAATAATATGGTAATGGTCTTATTTCCTGCCTTGTGTAAGTTGCGCACTGCTCTAAACATGGGTTATTCCATTTGTGAAATGGATAACAGCATTATCTACATTATTGAGCTGCTGGAGATATTAAGTAACGCAGTACATTTCAACAGATTAGCACAGTGCCTGACACATTTTAATTATGCAATATTTATTAGGATTACAATTTTACATTACTGTTATAATTCGCCTTAATTGAACAAGGGTAAGGAAGGAAGACTTAGTCTACAACAGAAAGCATCACAGATAAACCACACATAAAAATCTAGGAGACAGATAAAAATTCAAGAGGAATGTACCATAATTCATATGAATGTGCCTTTAATGCTAAAAGGCAAAACTAATATTTTTCATAACCTGATCACAAAACACATGGTTTGCATGCTTTCTATCTTTATTTAACCCTAGTTAAAGAGTCCTTGCATGGACTATGCAAGTTACCCCAACCTCTTTTCTCTCATGAATAAATTCATCCTCTATTTAACTTTGCTTCATACAGCATAATACATTCCGGAAATATGAAGGTTTCAGAAGTGTCACGCAAATATAAAACTCTAATGTTTTCTGATTACTTGAAAGCCATGGTTAAAAAAATAATAACCCCAAATAGAGATGGACTGATAGTACGCTAGAAGATATCGCTCCTGCTAAGTTTAATAAAATATGAGTGACATGCTTCAAGTTATCATGGAAAGAATCACATTTCTATAACAATCTGGAATGACATAGAGCAAAATTTGCTGCCAGTGAGTAGAATGAGAAACACAATGCTCTATGTTCTGTGACAGAGTATTAACCACCCAGGACTGAAATAGACAATGCTTTTTTTTGTCACAGGGACCTCACACCTTCCCTCATGAGTGTGGCTTCCAGGACCCCTCCCTGTTATCTGAGAACTTTCACACATTGCTTTTTCTTCCCCTCTTTCTCTAACGCTCTGGCTATTACAGCGTTTCCTGAGGGGGCATTTGTTCTTATTCCTAAGCGCTTTCAGCTTGACACTTTGATTTTCAGAAATATGACACGGAATTGAAATTCCCAAAGATTGAAAACATTATGATAGGAGTTTGCACTGACTAGGAAGATATCCCCTTTTTAGTGTTCATGTTTACTTCAGTCTGTTTTCTGTAAGTCGTCATTGACTACAGGAAAATAGTATTGAACAAAGGAAATAAGAATTTGAAAGGAATCAAGTAAAATCTCCTTTCTATCTGCACACACTTAGTTTCCCTTTGCATTTTTTCACAGATAGAAATGGATCTTTATTCCATTCTTTTGTGATACTGAAAATCTGACAAGAACATCATTTTTTTAGCTTATTCTTGGAATTTGAATCACTAGTTTTTTGTTTTGTAGAGACAGAGTCTTACTTTATCACCTTCAGTAGAGTGCCGTGGCATCACACAGCTCACAGCAACCTCCAACTCCTGAGCTTAGACGATTCTCTTGCCACAGCCTCCCGAGTAGCTGGGACTACAGGCACCGCCCACGGCGCCTGCCACAATGCCTGGCTATTTTTCTGTTTTTCAGTTCTGCCGAGGCCGGGTTTGAACCAGCCACCTTTGTTATATGGAGCCAGCGCCCTACTTGCTGAGCCACAGGCGCCGCCCACTAGATTTTTTGGTTTCATGTTGAGAAATAACATTATATTTGTTTCCATTAAACATGAAGAAATTGATCTTAAAGCTAAGAAGTATTTCCAGAACTAAGGTTTCTCATCAATTTTATTAATAATTGAGAAGTGACTGATTAATATGAGATGTATTTGATTCATTACCTATAAATCTTTGGTAGGTGATTTAATGTTTCTAATCCTTGATTTCTTTCTTTACAAGGGCATGGTAACCGGAAAAAGACCTAATAGGCAATTCCCCAAATAAAATATATGAATAGTCAATAAGCACATGAAAATGTGGTCAATATCATTAACCAGTAGGTCAATGTGAATAAACACCACAGTGATATACCTCCTACCCAATAGAAAGGCTTTAATCAAACCTTAATATTATAACAAGTTTCAGGGAAGATGTGAAAAAATTGGATCCTTTACATATTCTTGGTGGAAATATGAAATGATTCAGTTACCTTATAAAGAAGTGCGGACATTCCTCAAAAGGCTGAACTTAGAGTTACCACATGATCTAGCAGTTCTCCAGTAAAGAGGCAATGATTATTTAATAGTCTTACTTAAAAACAATCATTTTCTACAGTTGTGATTAAAGTCTTTTATAGCATGCTAAATTTGGTAATACGTAGAAGGTGAAAAACTTAGTGATAGATTTCTTGGTGTTTCATTAGTTTGCGTCATACAGTACCTCTTTTGCTTAAAATACTTCAATTTCATGATCATCATAAATTAAATGTTAATGTTAAACATCCCCAGTCTTAAAAATAACTGTATCTGAATGCATCAAGACTGTGTGGGATTAATCACTATGAAAATTGTATTCATTTTATGATTTCTGTTATCAAGAGAGTCTTACTTTTAAGACTAATATCAGGCTTTGAAAAGGGAAATAAAATTTAAATCATCATACTGTTCATAAGCAAAAATAACTACTTGCTCAGGAAAAGAAATTTTATTTCTGACAGCATGGCCAGAGAGAAAGGTCATTTGTGGTCTTTCGCAGAGGAGAGAATTAAAAAAACATTTATCATTTTCACAAATAGAATCTTCAGTGAAGTTTGTTTTTTATGTTATTTCTCAGGATAGGTCTTTAAAATCATGTAAATGCACATGTCATTAAATTTAATGCTTTAATTAATAAAAGAATATGGTGCCAAATGATGGTTCATATGGTTGACTTGACTCAGGAATAGATTCTTAACCTGTGCTACCCAATATAGTAGCAGTTATAGTAGTTTAAATAGGCTTTGAAAATATGAAAATTTTCTTTTAAATGTTATTTTTTAAAGATTATTAGAAGATCAACTACTTAGTATTTCTACCTAAAGACAAAGCCATAACTATAATGAAAAGCTAAATTTCAAAAAAAAAAAAAAAAGAAAAGCTAAATTTCAAATTGTGACCGACATCATTCCCTAAAAATCAAAATAGGCATATATTGTCTAATAACTGCTCACCGGCTCTTTCACCTTTATTGATGATGATAAATTTCATTGATGATGATCAGAATTACAACAATAATAATGAAATTGAGAATTAAAATGCCAAGTGCTTTATTGAATGATTCACATATGTTAGTTTATGTAATCCTCAAAACTTCTCTGGGTCATGCACTAAAATTATAAAGAATTCAGAGATGGGAAGAAAAATCATCAGACATATGTATTGGAAATTGCTCAGGATAACTCACAACCAGTAAGAGATGAATCAAGAATTGTACTTAGATCTTTTTTTAGTTATTTCAGATTTAAGGTCTGTTATACACAGACAAATAGATGAATGAAATTCTAAGTAAGTTACTACTGTTAAACTTTTATTATGGGAAAATGATAAAGCACATATAACTGTAAGCTCAACTTTTTCATTAAATGAAAAAAAATAAATTGCCTTTGCACACTTACCTTGAAATTCTATACCTTCCTGAAATACACTTGGAGGAGAAAACTTGTTTTGAAGGTAAACCTACATTACTGAATGAATATCTGATTACCATGTAACACACACATTTTTGACTTTTAAATTTCTAGGAGTTTATAGCTTTCATATGAAGGCTAAAACCCAATTATAACTAACCTTTTAATGACCTAGTCGTGCCTGATTTTTATTGGAAAGCATTTGAATGTTTGGTGGCAGCATGGAGCTCTGCAGTTTCAGCAGATCCTCTAGATGGGCATCAGTCATTTGTGACCTTGACTTGGGTTTGATGGGAGAATGTAGATTTGCAGTAATGAGGGGTCAAAAAACAAGAAAGCATTTTTCAAACATGATGCCCAAAGCGTGGGCATGCTACTGCATTTCCCCATGTTTCAACTGGATCTTTCTTAGCATCCAAACAAGACTTTACAATGCTCAGGCAATTCCATCTGTAGTTCTTTGGGGGCCTGGGTGATATCAACTAGGCGAGACTGACATGTTAATTTGAGAGTGATGTCACGATTCTCAAAGCCAGTGAACCTTTCATTGTAGTTTCTAATTAGTAGGTCTGTAAATTATTCACATGATTTGCATATATCAAGCTGCTCATCAATGACCTTTGCTAACTGGGGAAAATATTCATCTGAAATTTCCTTTTGAGAAAGAAGTATTTTTTATAAAAGATAGCTCTTTTTTTGAAATGTTTGGATTTTTTTTGCCACATATCATATATAAACAGTTTTTCCTTGCTAACAAATAGTCAAGTTGTTTTGATTTGACATGATATTACACAGCAATGCTACATTCCTATAAAAACAGTCTCTTTTTTTTCTTTTTTTTTGGTAGAGACAGAGTCTCACTTTATTGCCCTCAGTAGAGTGCTGTGGAGTCACAGCTCCCAGCAACCTCCAGGCCTTGGGCTTAGGTGATTCTCTTGCCTCAGCCTCCGAGTAGCTAGGACTATAGGCGCCTGCCACAATGCCCAGCTATTTTTTGATGCAGTTTGGCTAATTCACATTGCTGATTCTGTTCTTCACGAATTTTAATGATCTGTTCTCACAAAGATAAAATTTTGGCTAACACTTGTCTCTGCAATAGAATGGTATGGCAAAACCACATGGAATACCTCGTGGTTACAGAACTAAGGAAGCTGTGTTGGATCTGCATGAATATAGTTATCAATACTTATAACTTGTTCCAAAATGCCATTTAAAATAGTGGCTTCAGCACAGAGATTTTGGTGATGCAAGATACATGGAAAAGAAATGAGAGGGGCTGGGAGTGGTGTCTCATGCCTATAATCCTAGCACTCTAGGAGGCTGAGGTGGGTAGATTGCCTGAGGTCACAAGTTTGAGACCAGCCTGATCCAGAGCAAGACCCAACCTCTAAAAATAGCCAGGCATTGTGGTGGATGCCTGTAGTCTCAGCTACTCAGGAGGCTGAGGCAAGAGAATCAATTGAGCCCAAGGGTTTGAGGTTGCTGTGAGTTATGATGCCATGGCACATTACCGAGGGTAACAAAGTAAGACTTTTCTTAAAAAAAAAAAACAGAAAGAAAGAAAAAGAAAAGAAAAGGGAAGTGAGGGCATCTGGATCTGTTAACACTTTCTTTTAACATGTTCAATAAGTCCTTCCCGTTTTCCTGTCATGGAAGATGTACTGTCTATACACACATTCACTAAATTTATGAAATTCAGTCCAACTTCACAACTTTTATTTTGAAAGTTGTTGAAGATATCTATTCCCCATGTACTGTTTGCAGGAGTGCCCAAAGCAAGTAACTTTTTGAAGTAAAGAAATCTTCTATTATGACCTTAATGAAGCATAAACCATGTGCCAAGTCAGTAGTATCAGCTGATGCTTCCAAAGCAATTGAATAATGTATCTTTTCTTTCGAAGTATTGCATGAAGTTGTTCTGTTAAGTCGAAGGCTAATTCATGCTGCCGATCAGTCATGGTTTTTTGAAAGAGGCAGTTGTTTGTACTTTGAAATGTTATCAGGGTCTCAGCATCCTATGATGTTGACAATACATTCTTACACAATTTCTACAGCACCAAATGGCTTCCTTTTTTCCTCTCAGTATATGAGTTACCTTATAAGTTGCTTCAGTGGCATTATTTCCAGATTCTCCTTTTTCTTAAAAGAATTGTCTATGCCTTTCTTTTCATCTTTTAATTTCTACAATATAACCTGGGTGCCTTCCCTCAAATTTAAAAATCTGTGTTCCTTAAGAGTATTATAATGTTGATGAGCACTGAATTTCTTCGACTATATCACATAGTTAGCATGGAAAAAGGAGCAATTCCACAAAAGGATTATGAAATTCCTAGTAAAAGGAAGTGGTATCAGAGCAAATTAATGTCCATGTTGCTTGCTATTGTAAGGACCAAGCTGACTCCATTCATCTTGTTCCTCGGCCTTCATTTTGCAGTAGCATACCAGAAGTGTTAGGTAACCTACTCCCTCCCCTGCCCCTTGTCCTTGCATCTGCTCCAGGTGATAGCAGCTCCTTCCCAGACCATCCAAGGACAAGTATTACTCAGTCCCCTAGACCCCTATCAGCTCATCCCATACCCCCTCCCTTTTTCCTTTCTATACCCTTAAAAACCTCTCCTTTTTGATGCCGGAGGCTTCTCTGTACTCCTGCTGCACCAAGAGTGAGAGGCTCCAGCCTGGGCTTGTAAATAAACAACCTCTTGCTCTTGCATCAGACTTGGTCTCCGGGTGATTTATGTGGGGGATCCCTTAAGTTGGGCACAACACTATTATATATATAGCTTAAGGAATTCTACTGAACCCCAGTTTGCTCATACACAAAATGGGAAGAATAGCAGGGTAACTTCCAGATCCACTGCAAGATTTAGACGTAACAATACTCGTGCTTTGGGAATCCACTCCATACATATTGTTATCATTTGTACACTAAACTACTTTTATATTTCACACATTTTTATTGTTTTTCTCCTATGTTTAAAATAATTTATGCTTATTATTGAAAATATGGGAAACTGAAAAAACTTGTAAAAGAAGCCACTCCTATTAATTACTCCTATGTAATTAATATTCTACATGTGAGTACATAAGCTACCTTGCCTTGTTCTTTTCCTTAGTGTAATTCCCAGGAATGTTTTTACATGTGTTTGCAGAAGAGGGTAGAGCTGGAAATTGGTCAGTGACTACTGGTGGGATCAGGCCTGCCTCCTGAGAGCAAGGGAGAAAGTTCAGAAGGATATTTGAATTGGTTACTTTGCAGATAAAAAGGAGCCTTCAGGGAGGGGAAGGAAAATAGTGCAAATGGAATAGCGTGCAGATGAAATAAATACTATCAAGGTCTTGCCGTGTCTCTGTGGACTTGTGCCAGACTTTGAGGGAGAAAAGTCCTCCCAGTTAAATCTGAAGGGGCCTTCTCATGAGGAAACTTCATGAAAGGAATGTCACTCCCACTTCTTAAAAAAATACAACGAGGCATTGATGAGTTAGAAATCTGCAGTCCTTGTTGCTGTCTGGTGCCCAGGAGGACTGTGGCTTCTAAAGTTTCATAGACTGAGGCCAGACTTAGGGATGGGCCTGGGTAAGCTCTGGCTGCTGGACTTTGGGGAGAATGAACATTAGCAAAGGGTCAGGGAGGGGGGAAACTAACAGAAAAATGTGCTACTTACAAGCTTCAAGGACAGACTTCACAGTGAACATAGAGGAGGCATGCTCCTTGGAAAATACTGGAAAAAGTGAGTGAGATGTCACGAACAGGGTGGGGACAAAAGCTAGTGGCTTTTGACATATATTATAATACTATGATGGAGTCTGATGGAGGGTGGGGAATTCTCGTTTTGTTATTAACTCTGAGCAGGGACCAATTTTATGCCCCCATACTGTACAAAGAGATAAGTGGAATTTCCTATATTTTGTTCCCTTTTTTTACTATTTGGATGGCTTCCAGTTGTTCATTATCATCACTTCTGCCATAATGAGCAGTGACCTACTAAGTTCTTTGTTGGGCTCATGTTAATTTTAACCGCTAGATCAGTGAGAGAAAATAGACTTTTCTCCCCTCAAAAAAGAAAAGAACAGGATCATTACACAGGGATGGATCATTATAAAAATTACTGAATGAAGTAATTAAAGCAGATCAAAATATGTTGTTGCTTTAAATTTTCTATTGTGACTGCATAATTCATTCAAAAGTAATGTTGCAGTGAATATTCACATGCATATACGGTTACAGACTTATACAGAACACGTATTATGCATATATTCATACATTGCAATACATTGCATATATTCAATAAATGATGATCCATAGCAGTTCTAGGAGAGTAATCTGGATCCTGAGCTATTTTTGTGTTACTTACACTGAAGAGGCACCCATCTTCTGCTGGTGTTAACCATGACCAGTCACCACTACTGATTTGGTGGCAGCAGTTGCCTTTTCTGTCAGATCGAATTTTGATTGTTTAAACCAAGCTGCCCATCCATGATCAAGACCTTAGTGGTTCACAAAAGGGACCCATAGTCATAGGCACCCTATGGGAGAAAATGGCATGCTTTGGGACCCTGTGCTTTTTGTAAAACCCCTTTAGCAGTTGCTTTTGAGACTGGACAGGGTCATAGAGTGTCCTCAGAGCTTCCCAATCCTATTTCCACCCAAACAGATGTTTTTTCATTAGTTTTATCATTTGTGCCATAAAAGGTTTCCTTATGAGCTAGGAGTCCCTGACATCAAAATTTACATAGCACCTCCTGCTAAACAGCCATATGGATCCCTTTTGGTCCCTGCTGGTTCCTGCCACCCTTCATATCTTTTGTCAGGGTTAACTTCTTTTCCTTTCTTTCTCACCATTTATCAATTTATTAGATAACATTTTAACATTTTCCCTCTTTTTTGCTCTCTCTCCCCATCTGCCCTAACCCTTATTTGTACACATGAGGTTTAAAAAATCATCAATATTTTATTTTTAACTCATACCTAATTATATATAATCATATGCAGTACATATGTATATAATCCAGTGTGTGTGTGTGCCTGAAGTCATTCAGTGTGAGTTACAGCCATATAAAGCGACCTGGATGATACTCAGATACGTAATATACCACACCTCCTTCAATGTATCTTATGGTAGTGAACAAACATTGTGTTTTCGATTTATATGCCAATTAAAAATTTAACAGGTACATTTATTCATTTGGGATAGACATCCAGATACGTGATTGCTGGGCGGGGGGAACGGTTTATTTTCCTTACATTGAGAAAGATACGTGATTGCTGGGACAAAGAAAACAATTTTTTTCCTTACATTGAGAAAGATATTTTATTCTTCAAAAACCTACAACAGTGAATATTTCCACCCATAGTATGTAACATTTACTCTACTTTTTTCTTCCATTCCTGCCAGAAAGTAATTTGGTATAATTAGATGTAATTACTTTCTCTAGCTTTGATCAAGTTATGGCTACAAAGTGTTATATTGAGGGTTGTTTAATTTGGGTTCTTCTAACCAGTAGGTAGACTCAGTAACTTTATATAATTGTATTAGTCACAATTGTTTTTTGTTATTTTATAATTTGTTTATTCATATTCAGTACTCATTTTTGTATCACATCATCTATTGGAAAGGATTTTTTTCTATTCCATAATTATATATATATAAGTAGATATTTTATTTTGAAATAATAGTTTTAAATTTTTTGATTGACTTAATTCCTTGCATTTTTTTTAATCTTAGGATTTATTAATTTCACAGCTTTTGGCATTCCTGTTCTAGTTAAAAGACCTTTCCTATCCTATTAATGGTTAAATCAAAATTTGCTGAGATTTTCATTGTTTGATTTTTTTTTTTAATGGTTAAAACTTTATCAACTGCTATTTCTGTTCATCATTTGAAGAGACCTAGCTCTATTTTCTTTTGGTTAGACAGTTGGGCCAGAACTTTTTATTAAAATCTCCATCTCTGTTATAAAAACCATCTTTGTCATCCTGAATTGTCCTCTTGGACTTATATTAATTGTCCTCTTGGACTTGTATTTATTTGTATCCTAAAATCCTGCTATTTGTGTTGAAGTGGCTTTTTTTGGCACGTTTAGTGCCTATGAAACAATAACCCTTTACAAGTTTTCTTTTGATAACATTCATTTTCAGGCACTATTCTTCTAAACAAACTCTGAGATTATTTTATGCAATTCCAAACAATAACATTGTAATTAATATTTCACTTAATGTATATGTATGCCAACAGTGACAGGCTAACATTTTTTAGGATATTCAGTATTCCCAAGTAGGAGGACGGTTTCTCTTTCTATTTCACTCAGATGGAATGTTATGGCCTCTGTAAGATTTCACAGTTTCTTCATATACTTCTTATACAGTCTGGTGATTTTATTCCTCAAGTATTTTACAGATTTTTGCCACTATTTCTTCATTTCTGTTTCTAGCCTTTTAGTTTTTAATTGATAAAAAATTTAGTTTTGAGCCAGACAACTCATCAAATCAAGGCTTACTAATTCTAGAAGGTTGTGTGTGCCTTAAGTAATCTCTCGAGATTTACAAGTATGTAAAAGTGTCATCAGAAATATGTAATTTTACCTTATTTCCTTATGCATTCCTTCACTCCTTCACTTGTATTGATTGGGTTCATCCCATGTGCCAAACATTTTCTAGGTGCTTGGACTCTGTCCGTGAATGAATTTCCCAGGATTTCTGTGGTAGTGGGGCTTGTATCCCAGCAGGTTAACCACAAGCAGAAGAGAAAACAAGCTGTAGTCGAGCAAAGTTACCAGCATGCCTGGGCTCCAGGAGCAGTGAGGGTGGAGGAGGGGAAGGTGGAGAAAAGTAGGAGGGAGGGAGGGAGAAAGAGAGAGAGAGAGAGAGAGAGATATTAAGAGTAGAGAGAAATATTAAAGAGAGAAAGAGATGGGGAACCGTTGATGGTTTTTATTCTTGTTTTATTTTCTGCTCATAAACTTACAAATAAAGCTTTCATTATAACTTGAGAGGAGCTGATCAGATCTTGAGTTCTAACAGGAAATGTTTATGAGTTCTGAGGGGCCTAAATGCTTTTATCCATAGATAAAAATATAAAGACCAGTCCTCCTTTTACCTTACTCCCTTCTTCCCCCTTTCAGCTGACTTTATTCAGCAACTTTATGCATCTCTGTGAATGCAGACGTGTTCCGAGGAGCACAGACATTCCTACGAGGACACCCCCGTCTGCCCCTTGCATAGCTGGCAGCAGAAGCCATCGCAGGGCTCAGGCCGGAGAAGCATCCCACAAACAGACTGGAAGGATGGAGCGGGAGGCTTCTTTTGGCTCGATAGCCAGTTTGACCAGAACTTTTTATTAAACTTATCTACTTTCTCCACCTCTGTTATAAACATCTTTATCATCCATAAATTTCCATGTTTAAAGGGCTCTCCTCTTGGACCCTATGTCTGCCTTAGGAATGTGTTTATTTGTACCCAAAGCTATTTGAAGTGGCTTTTTTGTACGTTTAGTGCAAAAACTGCCATTGTTGTCTCTTGAACATCTACTTCGGCCATTGCAGTGTGTTAAGCAAATAAATGGTGCGTTCTGACGTATGTTTTTGAAAACAATCACTCCGGCTGCTCTGAAGGGAGGCTCCAGGAATTGCTGTGAGAAGGTTCCTTTAGGAATCTGGGACAGAGGTGACAGCAGTGCAGAGCAGAGGTTCGAGAATCTGGGCATTATCTGACAGTGAAGCCAGTGGGGATTCTTATTGGACTGGATGCCGAGTCCGAGGGAAAAAGGGGGTCAGAGGTGGCATAGGGTTGGAGCTTGAGAAAGTAGGGAGTGGGGTTTTCACCAGGTGAGATGGGGAGGCTGTGAGATGCGCCATCTCACTGAGGTGGGGGATGGAGCAACACATTCTCAGCGTGGGGGCGACGTCTAAAATTGAACAATGAACAAGACAAGTAGAGGATGCAGACATCAGAGACGTGGCCCCAGGGCCACCATATCCAAATCCAGGGAGAAGAGGACCCAGCAAGGGAGTCTGAGAAAGATGCCTCACGTAACAGGAGGGAACCAGGCCAAGGAAGTGAGAATGGCCAGCACCCTCAAATGCTGCTGATGGTGTCACTGGCACAGAGCTTGCCAGAAACAGGGATTTTGAGGTTCATTTTCAGGAACACCTAAAAAAAGGAGAGAGGAACAGAGGGAGAAGTTGTTAGAGTCATAACAGAGGTTTCAGCTGCCCTGAGAAGGAGCCTGGAGCTGGGCTGGCCATTCAGAGACGCCCTGCACTGGGGTAAAGGTGTCAGCCTCTCAGGGACAGTCACTGGGTGTGGGCTGCTCCCAGGAAGAGCACTTAGCCTCGGGTGAGGTCCCTCAGGACTGTTCTGGGCTCTCAGCTGTGGCTGGGAGCAGCTGTCTCTCCTGGAAGCTGTGGGAAGGAGCCCTTGTCCCTACAGGGGACTCTGGGTGGTACAGCATTGCACCACACACGGTAAAGATGAACCTGACCACAGGCTTCAACAGCATGGAGGCTATGGTGAACTTCACCTTGAAGGTAGAGTGGTAGGAGAAAAAGTCAGCTTGGAGGAGGGTAGGAATAAATGGATAGAAAGGGATTGAAGAACAAGCAAATGCATAGCAGCCACATTAATATAGCAGCCACTTGAACGTGTAGGAGCAAAGAACAGTGGAGATACTTTGTAGAAACTTACTGCCAGTTTCCCAACCCACTTCCCTGGAGGGAACAGGCAGTAAGTTTCTATGTTACTCATCCCGATGCTAGAGGAAACAGGAAAAATAATGGTGCAAGAGGGGAGTTTAGAACTGCTGGAGCAATGTCTTGGAGGATGCTTTCACGGGGTTTTAAATTGTTATTTCATGTGTGTCGTATTGCATTATGAGAACCTACAAACACGGTGAGTATTAGTGAAGTTAATGAACCGCCCGGGTTGTGCCTGGCTTTACAAGAACAAGGGCTCCAGAGTTTCACCTTTTAAAAGATCATGTTAAAGAGACTGATGAAACAGAATGATGCTTAAGATTTACGTAAATACTAAGAGGGTGCCGTGAAGGTTAACCAGTTTGATGAAAATATTTCAGATTGTATATAAAACCAGCACCTTGTACCCCATGATTGCATTAATGTACACCGCTATGATTTAATAATAAAAAAAGATTTACATAAATAGTGTAATTGTGACCTAGTATTGATTAGCCATCTTCTTCAATATGGTCATAATAGCCATGAATGTCATCAATTTCCTTTCTAGCATGTGTTCCAGGAATTGCTGTGAGGAGGTTCTTTTAGGAATCTGGGACAGAGGTGATGGCAGCACAGAGCAGAGACCTGAGAATCTGGGCATTATCTGAAGCCAACGGGAATTCTTATTGGACTGGATGCTGAGTCTGAGAGCAAAAGGGGGTCAGGGATGACATTAGGTCTTGAGCTTGAGGAGGTGAACAGTAAACACCTGTCTTAGTAGTGGGGCGGCTAAGAGCGAGAGCAAACGAGTCTATCACTTATCCTCTGTGCAATCCTGGGGGTTTAACTTATCTTCTTTATGTCTTGAGTTACTTATTTTCAAAATATAGTCATAATTATGATTATAGTGACTAAAACATGATTGCAGAGAGAGGATAATTGTGTTAACACTTGTCAGTCACTCAGAAGACTCTGGTGCAGTCTGTGTGAATATTTGTACATTTGGCATCAACATCATCTTCATTATCATTATTATTATTGTTATTGTTATTATTCTATTACCAAATTCCCCAATAGAGCATTTTTTGAACTAACTCTACCAAGTCATAGCATCATATTATTTGGTAATACTGCAGATTTTGTATCCCTAGTGATAAATATCACTGGCGTGGAGTTTTTGTAATGACTACACTTGCTGCATCTTTTTTTTTTTTTTGGCTGGGGTCGGATTTGAACCCACCACCTCCAGTATATGGGGCTGGCGCCCTACTCCTTTGAGCCACAGGCGCCACCCTTGGTGCATCTTTTTTGAGATTTTTCCAGGTCTTGGTCTTGAGATTACTGTGGTTGAAAAGTTGCATTGTTGAACTTTTCACTTTCCTCATATCATCAGGGATTCGAAATAGCATTGGAAATGTCTTTTTACAGGTTATGTGTAACTCAGTTGTAAAACCATCTAGCCCTGATGTCTTTCATTAAAGACAAATTGGTAATCATGTTTCCAATCCATCATGTTTGTATGTCACCTGCAATGTGTGACATCTATGTCAGGACTTCTTTCTGGTGAGTCTGCCATGCGTTCCAACGCTTCTGACACCTGTGTCTCTGTCTGCTCCTGTCCTGATTTCCTTTGTTTGTATGTCACCTGTAGTGTGTGACATCTATGTCAGGACTTCTCTCTGGTGTGTCTGTCGTGTGTTCCAATGCTTCTGACACCTGTGTCTCTGTCTGCTCCTGTCCTGATTTCCTTTGTTTGTATGTCACCTGCAGTGTGTCACATCTATGTCAGGACTTCTCTCTGGTGCGTCTGCGCTCTGACACCTGTGTCTGTCTGCTCCTGTCCTGATTTCCTTTGTTTGTATGTCACCTGCAGTGTGTGACATCTATGTCAGGACTTCTCTCTGGTGCGTCTGCACTCTGACACCTGTCTCTGTCTGCTCCTGTCCTGATTTCCTTCTCCCTCTAGTCCTTGCCTTCTGTCTTCCCACCTCTTGAGCTCTCTCGATAGATCATTGGTTGCTCGATTCCTTCCTTCAGCGCTTTCTCTGGGTGAGTTGTGGGGGTAACATGTGCATCCCGGGATGTCTGCAGGTTATCTTTCTTTCACATCCATCCATAAATATTATTGTGCCTTGACACAGAATTCTTGGGTCAAAATCCATTCTCTTAGCAGTTTCACAATGCTCTTCCACTAGCTCCTTTTCATCCTTGAAAATGATTGCCCTTTCAACGTGGAAGCAGAAATATTGTCTCTTTATCCCCGAGATCCCAAAGTGAAGAACCCTGGCAGCCTTTGGCTTGACGAGTGTGTCTTTTTCTAATATCAGTCTTGCCTCTGATTGGGCAAGGCTTCCAGTCTTCAGACTCACGCCTTTGTTGAACTCAGTACATTTCTTTATGAATGTACTAACTCTTTCTCATCACTTTCTCCACCCGCCATCCTCTTGTTCACCTGTAAGCGTGAGCACACGCAGATTAACCTTCCCCCTCTCCCACTCTCCTCATCTCTTGCTTCACACTGTTTCTTAATCTTTCCTTTTGGATTTATGCTTCTACTTTTACTTGGCGTTCCAGGTTCTAACACCTTCTCCTTCAACTGCTGAAGTTTTTTAGGTTTAAAAGGATTCTTATATACAGTTGATCCCCATTATGCATGAATTCTGTGTTTGTAAATTTGTTTACATCCTAAGATTTATTTGTAACTTTAAAATCAATACCTTGGAGCTGTTGCTGTCATTCACGAATGTGTGTAGAGTAGCAAAAATGTGCACTTTCTCTGCCCTGTTTCGACTTTCATTCTGTAAACTAATGTCCTGTTCGTAGTTGATTTAGTACATTTTTCACAGCTAGGGGTTTTGGGAGGTGATTTTGCTATTTAAAATGACCTCCAAGAATCTGAAGTTTTCCCAGTGCTTATACGTGCCAGAAACTTTGCTCAGGCCTGAGATAGACTGCTGTGTAGGCGTGTTAATGGATGCAGGATGTATACTAAATATAGGTGGTTTTAAACAGAAGCGCACATAGAATACGGTTATGTATTAATCAGTTGATAAGAATGTTGTGACGAGAAACGGTTTTGTTGTAAGTAAATAAAACACTTCCTTGTTCTAGCACACACAAAAAAAAGAATGTTGTGATAAGAGGCTCAGAGAGATCTAACCTGGTATGTCCTCTGGGAGCAAAGGTTTAGTACCCATTGTTCACAATGACTTTATAAAACAACCACCCTAATAATGAGAATGGACCATATCAGGGTCCCTGCAATCTTTTCCCTGCTATAATATAAACCCAAGTGCTATTATTTTGTTTGTTGCTTATTTGGGTGGCCTGTCTTCCCCAGCATATTTTTTGCCAGTAGATAGACTTTCGTAAGCACCCACCAGTGTGCCCTTTTTCTAGCTGTCAGTTTCTTCTGGAGCAGATTGCAGTTTTCCATTCCCCATTCAATGGGGCTCAGGGTCAGCCACCAGTGTCTGAGCTTTGACCTTTACAGATGAGAAAAGTCTCTGCCCTACAGACTTATCATCCAGTGGATTCAGCTAAAAAAGAGTCTCAGTCTCATGTCCAGATTCTACAAAGTTACTCTGAGATCGGGAAGGTAAACAGATCTTTCAAGAAACCTTTTACAGAGCTCAGATCTCTGCAGGTCATGTTGTCGTTAGTTCTGCTGTGTTCAGCTACTCAGCCAGGACTCTTATAGTCTCCAGGCTCTTATCTGATCTAGGGGAGCAGAAATCCTTCAGCAGAATTTCCTGTTGAGATTTCTGCATGTTGCAAGGCCATGATGCCCTCCTTAGGCCTCACTGTCTCTGGACACCAAGTTCATAAGGTGGCTGGCAGTTGGGAAGGGGAAGCGGATGCTATTAGAAAGATGCTATCTTTCTAATTCTGAAGTGCACTATGCCTCTGATCATATTTGGTGAGCAATGTCTTCCCCTACAAATAAATTATTTGGAAGTGTTGAGCTAAATGCCACCACGTCAACTCCAGATGTTGTGACAGGAGAGTCACCTCTCTCAGTGGCTCTCATTTCTAACTCTGCTGCTCATGATGTGGGAAGATTGGTTTATCTCTTTTTTATTTTCTGGTAAAGTTTCTTGCATCACATGGAAGCAGTTAAACTCTGTAATTATGAGCATCAGAGGGGAGGAATTTCCCTAAATGCCGTATGTTTTACCAACTCTGCTTCAGAAGAGGCTCACGTGTGCGTTTCTGATATCGCACTTGTGATGACACTTCTAGTATTGTACAGTCGATTATTTTCAAAGTGAAGGAAATGAAGACACATTTACTGGGCCACTAACTCTTGTTAGCTCACCAAAAATCAATAGAGTTACTGATGATATACATACCTTCTGCTCAGAGCCCTTCATTTCAAGCAGTTCCCACAAACAGTTTTTTTTTTATTAAATGTTTTATTTTAGCACTGAAGTGATAGGTTTAGAACATTCAAGAAATTTAGTTTATCATTGAAATAATGTGCTTGAGTAAGCCACTGAGAAAATTGAAGTGGTCTTTAATCCTTATTTTTTTTTTATTTTATTTTTTATGGGATGGGTTAATAGGTGTTTTTTTTTTTTTATTGAATCATAGTTGTGTACATTAGTTCAACCATGGGGTACAGTGTGGGGGCTTCACATGCAATCTGAGATATTTTATCAACCTG
>CAUYON010106217.1:0-11594 GCA_963573935.1 Arctocebus calabarensis | reverse complement strand
GAGTAGAAACTCCAACTGCTGTTAGGGAAAAGGGGCAAAGACTCGATCTAACTGCTTCCTGCTGAATCAGGCGATGATAGAAGGGGGCAGTTGGGGTTTCTCCAGAGGAGAGTGATACAGGGGTTCATGGACTGGAACCATCTTTATTTTTGCATTGGTTTTTATGGATATCTTCTCTTTATTTTCAGAAGTGCTATATTTTCTTAATTAAACATATACAACTACGAAAGATAATTAAAAGTATAGTACAAATAGTATAGAACACATAGTTATCGAAAGTAGTGTGGAAATAATTGAAGTTTGAGATCTGTATACTTTCTGCCTGTAAGCTCTTAAGGAATATATTGTCTCTGCTGTGTTCTTCATGGCAGTAGCCAGTACAGTGTCCAGCATATGGTCAAAAATCACTAAACACTTGCTGAATCATTTTGTATTTTTTTGGTCACCAGCTATATAAAATCCAGGATCGAGACCACCTCAATTCAGTACTTTCAGTGATGTGAAATTGATAGTGGGGATATTGAGCCTCTCATCATTCCTGAAATTCAACCAAGTGCAATCAGAATGGCCCATCATCTGCTGGCTGTTATTTGGACAAAGTGCAATAAATGCAATGACAGTTTGGGGTCTCGATTCAATGCAAGTTGTTAGACACCTTTATATCTCAATAATTTATTATGCCTAAGACATACGTGTTTTCCAGAATTGGGGAATTTTATAGACACCATTTATCGTCCATAATGTACTTTGTTACATGACTGGTTCCTCCTTCCTTCTCAGAATAACTTCAGATGAAGTTTTGTAATGAATATCCAGTCCATGTACTATAGCAGAACAGCTTCACCATCTTAAAAGGTTCGAATTTTAGGCCGACTAGTCTTAAAAAGCAAAGGAATTACTCTTAAATATGTCTGTTTTAGAGCCATGCCTGAACCCAGGCTGGTAAAGCGTAATGGATAAGTATGTGAACTTGGGAGAAGTTAATTAACTCCCCCATGCCTCCCTTACTTTCCTGTAAAAAGTAGATTATAATAGGCTTGTTGAAAGGATAAAATGAGTTAATGTATGTAAAGCACTTAGTTTGCTATTAGGTAAGCACTTAGTAATAATAGGTGTTGTTATTATTACCCTTTTTAATGCTGTTGATTACAACTTACGTTTTCTTAGATATATTAGGAGATCCACCCCATCTGTGGTGAGATCCTTTATAATACTGGGTAATTTAGGGTCATCATTTCACTTAATCATGATTTAGGTCAGGTTCCCCAGGAAGCAGACTCTGTAACTGAGATCAGTATGAAAGTTTATTAGGAAGTGCTCTTGATTTTCACATCTGTTGGGGAGAAAAGGAATTAGGACTGGGCAGAGAGAGTAGTTGGGCTGTTTGCAGCCACAGTAGTGGCCTTAGAGAAAACTCTCAACTGAGGGGCGCTTTCAGGGTTGTCTTGACTTGGGGCCGGAGGGAGGCATTGCCCTTTTTATCCCCTCATCAAATAGTGATGGTCTTCAGGTTGTTTCCTGACAGGGAGTCTGACCCTGGGAAGGGTTTCTCTTTTCATCTGGGCTCTTCCCAGGGAGGACTGAGAGCTATCAGGTGTCAACACTCTTTGCTGCTGATGAGATTGATTGGACCTTCAGTCCTAACATGGGGGTCCTGGGTGGTGTACCACAAGGTCTAGTACAGTCCACCCCTGAGTTCAGTTTGAGAAAACTATGTGTAACTATCTCTAGATTTCTGGGGGGACTCCTTGTCTTGGAAAAACTTACAAGAGGAAGATTAGTGAAATGAACTAGCTGCCTTTATAGCTGCTTTTCAGGTTATAAGTGATCCTCATGATTTCCTGTCTGTTCTCAGATTCCTTCATGCTCAGCTGGCATCTCTCCCCATCTGAATCATGCCCCTGGTTCACATAGTGGCACAACCCAGACTCTCCTGTTTGAGGGGTCTAAGCCCCTTGTCACCATGGCCATCTCAGCCAGGATGGTGACGCCTCTTTTTGCCTGTCATGCTTTTGACATGAGAAGCTCAGAGGATCCAAGTGGCTGCCTTAACTTAAATCTCAAGAGACTCTTGCTGTGTCCTCTGGTGGGATTGTGGATTGGGAGATCAAAACATGAGATAAGACTTCAGTTAATGTTCCTGGCCAGGGATCTGTGAGTAGCAAACCCATAACTGAAGCATCTGTCTATCCCAGTGAAAACGAATTGTGACTCAGTATTTAAAGGCTCCAATGTGCCAAATTTACCATTACCACCAAATGGCTGGCTGACCTGCCCAAGAGGTGGTTCCATATTAGGGGCTCAGAATTGGCCTCTATTCTTAACAAGTTGGCCATTCAGCAGTGGTAGGTTGATCCATCTTGGTGAGTCCAGCTGTTGTGCTATAAACGAATGGCCTTAATTTCTGCCATTGTGGCTACTCTGGTCATGAGCTCATGCGTCAGGAGGGCCAAGGACAGCCGGCTGACATCACCTGGTTGGGGCATTCTGTCTTCTCAGCTGCATAATGAAAAAATGTGATCTGGACCCTCAATACTTCTCCAGTCTGTAGCTTAGAACCCACCTACAGTGGGAAAATAGGTTTTTCAGGGTCACTCTCACCCAGCTGTCTGAAAGGAAAGGTTGCCTCGCACCTGCTGGGCACCAGTACTGGGAAAAGAGATGAGTTTGTAGCTTGAACCCTGAACAGCAGGCCTAGTCCTCATTCAAGGATAAAAACTACATGGAAAAAAGAGAAAGAGTGAAATCCACCCCAGGGTTGGATGACCTAGAATAGAGAAGAAGGATTCTATAAGCCATGCTTAAAGACACATTACCTCATTTTTATGAAGTTAGTCACTGCTATCAGATTCTAGTAGCCTTACTCTAATATCATTCATCTCAAGGAAGAGAAACTCCCAAAGAGAATGAAGAGAAGGAATATTTTTTTTTATTCTCAATCAATAGCTAAATAAATCAATCCATAAATAAATAAATAAAATAAAAGTACCTAGAACTGACTAGAAACTAGTAGGTATATTCAATGAAGTCTATGAATTGTTTAACATTCACACTTTGGTAAATTTCAAGACTGACAAATCTGTTCTGGCTCAATCATGAGTCTTAGGTTTCTTTTTTGATAATTACAGTATCAATAATATCAATAAATATTTTGAGGTGAATGCTTTGTACTTGTCGGGATAATACCCACTGTGCACCTTGTTAAAATTACAAGGTTTCTTTCTGGATGGAAAACATTCTGTTTATAAAATGTCCCATTATCACGCTTCATGATAGATGAACTGTGTTTATTTGTTTCTTTCCTGGCTGTCTTTAGGAGATGATCTAAGGTTAATGGTGGAAATGCTACCAAAATAAATGGTTTCATGTAGTCAAATATTTCATCTGAGCACTCTGTTTCAGGAAACTTGGGGAGAAAACAAATGAATATTTTTGGAGCATTTGAATTCACACTTTAACTTTAGTGCTGCAAAGGTTTCTGAGATACATTAAAAAATATATTTTCCAAGTTACCCACAAAGTCTACAATGCTTCTGTTGACATGTCAATTGGAATATTACACATATTTTCTTCTGGAAAATCCTCAAAGGGATGTAGAAGGTGATTTCAGATGCCTGCATAAAATTAGCCATTTTCTACATGAAATGATCCCATAGAATCATACTCTTTCATGAGAGTGATATTCACCAGAGCTGTTTTAAAACATTTCCTTAAATATCTTCTTCTGAAAATAAGAAGATGTAATATTTGCCACTAATTGTTACAACTTTGGATGCTTTTGAGAAAAAAAAATGTATATTGGTAACATACAGGATTTTGCTTGGTTGTCATAGATTCTGACTTAGCTTTCTAGGGTTAGTTAAGACTTGCTCCAGGCTTCCATGAGAATATCTCACACTTC
This sequence comes from Arctocebus calabarensis, assembly GCA_963573935.1. Lineage (NCBI taxonomy): Eukaryota > Metazoa > Chordata > Mammalia > Primates > Lorisidae > Arctocebus > Arctocebus calabarensis. Next base: position 7,693 of record CAUYON010106217.1, on the reverse strand, counting down.
TGGTCAAAGTTCTCAAGGAAATTGTTGTTCGTGAGTGACATAGCCAAGATGAAGTCATTACCATTTTTTCCCTTTGGGCTTTGGAATTCTTCTAAGAACCTTCTTTAGGTCCAGCTAAGTACAAATGACTATCAGATACCCCCTTCCTGCAAGGATTTACACACTCAGAAATATCTCACAATGCCAAAGTCAAAAATTCTTTATCTTACAGCCAGCACTATTTTGGAGGTAAACAAAGATTTAAACATCAACAACAGACTTTAAAATGACAGCTTAATAAGAGGAGTAAAAAAAAAAAAATGGTAAATGTACACCAACTGTGGGAAGACAAAGAGAGTGCATTTACCTTCCAAATCCTTCTGGTAAACTCTAGCATATGAAGTTATGCATCTGACTCTTGTAAACTTATTCTTTTTCTAGACTTTACATTTACAATAGCTTCAGGAGAGGTGCCCCAAATTGTCTTAAAGGGCGAAGAAAAACCCACAATCAATTGATAATTTCTACTGGAAAAGTGTGCTATGAAACATTCTTACTTGATTCTTACAGGCGTCTATTGTATTTTGGCCCTTTATTATTATTTAAATAAATACACGTATTTGCTTTTCGTGATAAGGTTAATCTTTGCTCTTCTGCAATCAGAAAATACAGGCAGTAGAAAAGAAAGAAGAAACCATTCACTATTTCTCCTGCCTGTGTATAAAGGTAGGGAGACTTATATATGTTTATTTAATAAAATATTTATGGGTTTTTTGAGGCAGGTGGCTTTCCAGACCCTGGGAATATAAGAACTTATAACATGCTGCCTTCCAGAAGCACATGTTCTGGTGAAGAGCCAAAGTGAATACATTACTATGTAAAATAAAGACAGGGAGTGATAAGTGTCATAAAGAACAAAATGGTTCATAGGATGGAGAATGGTGATGGTGTTGAGGGAGGATAATTTTTTTAATTAATTTTTTTTTGAGACAGAGTTTTACTATGTCATCCTCAGTAGAGTACTGTGGCGTCACAGCTCACAGCAATCTCCAACTCTTGGGCTTAAGTGATTCTCTTACCTCAGCCTCCCAAGTAGCTGGGATTACAGGCACCCTCCACAATGCCTGGCTATTTTTTTGTTGTTGTTGCAGTTGTCATTGTTATTTGGCAGGCCCCGGGCTGGGTTTGAACCTGCCAGCCCCAGTGCATGTGGCCGGTGCCCCAGCTGCTGAGCTACGGGCGCCAAGCCTGAGAGGGTGATTTTAATCACTATCAGGCTCTAGCAGGGGGTAGTGTTTGAAGAGAAACTAGAACACGTGAAACTCTTAGGCTGTGTTGAGAGCTTGGAAAGAGTTGCCCCAGTAGAGGGGCAGCCAGTGGCAGAGGCAGGACGATGGACATGACATTGGTGGTTCAAGGACCAGCAAGGTGGCCATGGTAGGGTGTGGAGGCAGAGAGTAGAAAAGGATAAAGTGACAGGCAAAGGCGGATGTAGGTCGTGCCTTACAGGCCACAGGAAGGGGCTTGGGTTTTATTCTGATCTAAGTTGAATTTTTACCCACTCAGCCTGGTTGTTGTGTGAAGACTTTAAAGGGGCAATAAAGAAAGCAGAGGACTAGTCAGGGACGTGCCCAGTGAGATGTAAATATGGCGCACACTTGAATGGAAGCCATGGCCATGGTGAGAAGTGGTCATTTCCAGGGAAGACAGTGGAGAAGGGGCTGCCAGGATTAAATGACACTTGGATATGATGAGTAAGGTGAAGACAGAAGCCTGTAAAGTCACTATTCCCATCTTTTCCTCCTAAAAAAATATAGTTGATCCAACAGCAGGGCCCATTCTGACCTTTTTCTTGGCCAGATGGTGTTCAAGACACAATTGGCCCATGGTTAGTTTATTTCTATAATCCCTGAAGGAAGAAAACGTAGACTGTTTTTTATTTAGAAACACTGAAATGAATGAACATTCTCAACTGTATAACTATACCCTTGTCTTAACATTTCTAAAAGGTATTTCTAAAAGTTGAATTTTGGGGATTGAAGAATTATATTCACCTTTCACATTCATTATGTATCTTCTTTTCCCTTCAATTCTTTAACTTAGGGTAATCTGAGATATTAAGACTAATTTTATAAGTTTTAGCAACAGACTTGTCCATTTTCTTAAGCAATGCCTTTTCTAGATAAAATGATGAATCTGTAGACAACATGTAGAGAAAAGAAAAAAGAATTTTTTTTTTTCTGAGACAGAGCCTCAAGCTGTCACCCTGGATAGAGTGCTGTGGCGTCACAGCTCACAGCAACCTCCAAATCCTGGGCTCAAGTGATTCTCCTGCCTCTGCCTCCCAAGTAGCTGGGACTACAGGCGCCCGCCACAACGCCCGGCTATTGTTTGGTTGCAGCCGTCATTGTTGTTTTGTGGAACCGGGCTGGATTCGAACCTGCCAGCTCAGGTGTATGTGTCTGGGGCCTTAGCCGCTTGAGCCACAGGCGCTGAGCCAAGAGAAGAAAATTTTCCAAGTGATTTTGAAGAGAGCTTTGTTTTGGAGGATTCTTTTTGCTTAGAATGGAAGGCCAGACACAGAATCAGGTCAGTTCTCCAAAGGTCAGGTAGGGTGCTTTTGGAAAACTGGGAGCCAAAGATATTCACAAAAAACACCTTTGAAGTGGTTCTCCAGAATAAATGGCAGGGCCAGAAAGAATGAGAGACACTTGCAGAAATGCCTGCACCCAGGGTCCGGCACCAGCCCCTGTGACCTCTGTGCTTTCATCTAGGTTATTTCACTGTCTGGAAAATGAGAATTTAACTCCTACCTGCGTGGCTGTTTAAGGGGTATGCGTCATCACTTTTGTAACAACTGCCCCCTGAGCTCAGAGCTTGCTCCTGACCCTTGATATCTATGATCTCACTTATTCTTCACAATAACATCAAGGGGAAAAAAGTATTTTTATTTCATGTTTCAGATAAGGAGAGGGAGATTGAAGACATTTTGTGACTTGACAAAAGTCACAAAGCTAGCAAACGCTAAATCTGGAATTTAAATGTGGAGAGTGATTGCAAAGGGCCGGCTGGTCTCTGCCCAGACGAGATGTTGGATCTCAATCTTAGCCCTGATGGGACTCAGCAGTGGGTGGAGTGAAGACTTCATCTTTCATCCAGAACTGGGAAGAAACCAAAAGCAGACAAATTGGCGTTTTCCTTGATTCTACCTGTTTCCTACTCTGATGTCCCTGGCCCATGGAATTCAAGTTTAAAGATCAATTAGAGTTTATTGCAACCCATGGCAGGTGTTCTGCATCTAGTGGGAGCTTTGCAATAATTCATTGATCAGGAAATCCAAAACATCTCCTTTTCTTTAGTTTTCCCACCTTAACTCATAAAAAAATAAATTTAGATCTTTCAGAAAAGTCGGGAAGAGAACTTTTACCCTTTCTTCCATGTCACATAGGAGGGGACGACTTAGCTAATTGATGAAATTAAGAAAACTTCTATCATGCACGGGTCACGTCTATTCTGAGCTAGTCAGCCCCGACCTTAACAGGTGTGTTCTCCTTTTTCTTTTGTGGCCACATTTTCCATGTGGAAAGTAAACCTCGGCTGGGCCGAGGCCAGACCTGGAAGCTTGTTCATGGTCTCATGGTTCCTTGCTCACATGGGCAAAGCACAAGTTAGAACTTGGAATTGACCATGGCAGTCTTACATCAAAGCCGAGGGGCCTCTACATACATTGCTTAACTGGGGTAGATTTGGCAGAGCGGAAAGGCAGCCAAACTCCCCTCCTTTCCTTATTGATTTGGTCTCTTTGTGGAGCCTGACCCTGTTCGCTCTCAGTTTTTGTTCTCTTTATCATTAACTATTGGGCCAGCTTGCTCACTTCTCTTTAGAAACAAGAGAAAGAGACCAGATAACAGAGACAGTGTCATTCCCTGGATCAAAGACCAAGATGTTTGAGTACAGATACTCAGTCTTTGAGACTGAACAGAGGGAATTATGTGACACCAGTACCATTCCTAGGGACATCTGAAGATTGTTCTAGACCAGGGTTCGCAACTTAGGGCCATGGGCCAAATATAGCCTGCCACCCATGTTTTTAAATAAAGCTTTATAGGAAAGCAGTCTTGCTCATTCATTTATGTATTGTCTATGGCTGCTTAATCACAACATCACCAGACTTGATCAGCTGCAATTGGATTGCATGGCCCACAAAATCTAACACATTTATTACTGGGCCCTTTACAGAAAGCTTTTTGACTCCTGTTTCAAATATTAATGTGCAAATGTATCACCGGGGGATCTTGTTACTGGAGCAGAAGAGGTGGGGATCAGGAAACTCTGTAAACAAAAGACCACCTCATGCCTGCTGCTTCTTGGGTTGAATTTTGGGCATCAAAGTTCTAGGGCAGTGCTGTCCAGCAGAACTTTCTACAAGCTGGATGCATCCTGCAGCTGGCATATTCAATATGGTAGCCCCCAGCCTTGTGTGACTTTTTTTCTACTTGAAAAGAGACTAATGCAACAGAGGAACTGAATAGTTAATTTATTGAACGTTATTTATTTTAAATGTAAACAGGCATAAGTGCTAGTGGCTACTATTTGGACAGAATAATTCTAGAACATAAATGCTAGATTTTCTTGCTTGTTTCTAAGAAAAAGTCCAACTAAGCTGAGGTTTTCCTCCTATTAAAAACAAGAAAGAAAGATAGGTATTAGCATTGCAGGCAAGTTTAGAGGATATTAAGTCTTGGCTTGCCCACAGGGAGGGGGCTCAGAGATATTGCAATCTGGCCTGAGTATAATAAACCCCTTTGTTACATTTAAATACCATCATACTATCTTATATACAGCAACCGTTGGGATGTTTTATGGTAACAATGCAATGGCACGAAACCCCCAGACAACTCTAAAAAGGCGCTAATTATTATTATTAGTGTTTTGCGCTAACAATAAATGTCAAATGGAATCCTGAAAACAAATAACTACCTGTCACTAAGTGAATGAAAGGCAATTTTAGTAAAGTGAATTAAAACCCCAAACATCACCAAGCTCAACCAGCGAGCAATGCCAAGGCAGCTTCGCGGACTCCTTAGTAGATGCGTTCGTGGACAGGCAGGGTAGGACGTCCTTGGGACAAAGTCCTGGAGACGGTGCCAGCTCATTAATAGGGGGAGGGGAGGGCAGGGGGAGGTGGGCAGAGCAGAGTGCAGGGCCAGCGCATCTTCAGCTGATGGAGAGAAAGGACCATTAAAGGTGGAGAATCTTTATTTATGGGCTGGGCTGAAGGCTCGCTTGAGTTTTATCAGTGAGAAATTAAACTTGGACATCAGAGCGTGGATCTGTTTTCATGACATATTTCCCTTAGATTTTTCAAAGTGCATTCTGGGTGTCTCCCGAAGACTATTTTTTAAAAATAAATCGTACATTTTATTTTCTCAAACTTCATTTATCTTTGATATCTGATTGACATATTCAGGACAGTTTAATCCTTTCTGCTGAAGTGAGCTGTGACAGCCGCTGCTGTGGCAATCGACAGCGCGCAGCCCTCCCCGAGCGCAGGGGCTGTCTTCAGATCGCCTGGGAAGGAGAGCCTGGTGGGGTTCCTTCTGGACGGCCGAGGGATGGTGGGACGTGGCTCTCGGGTCACCAGGGAGACCAGGCTTAGGGGCATGCAACCAGCTCTTGCCCCTTACATCAGGATCATCAGGTAAAGCAGGAGAGTCACCAGGGAGGCGAGACTTTCCTGCTTTGCTGTAACCACTAGGGGGAAAGGGTATGCGAAGTGGAAGGCGTTTAACCTTGTTTCCCTGAATGACTTAGGTTATTCTACCTGGTTTAGCACTGACCTTGAGCACACACACTGGCATGCCCACTTTCTCTCGCCATCCCCTGCCTCTCTTCCTCCATCTTCTGTCCCTTTTTCCTCCAATGTTTAAGTTGATAACATAATCGCAGAGTTCTTCACTTCAAACCCTGAAAGATTAAGAAGTCAAGGTCTTCTTCTCACCCTGCCTCTTAGCTGTACCGGTTCCCTCAACTCTCTTAGGAATCAGATATTTTATGGCTGTACAGATAAGCATACGTACATTTAAGCCTGTACATGTGTGTGCACGAGCGCCCGCGCACACACACACAGACACACACATACCCCTTTTCTCCTTCTTTACACAAATAATATTATACTATATACATTGTTTTTCACCTTACCTTTTGTAACCTGAAGTCTTTTATCTTAGAGATCATTCTATAGCCATTAATAAAGAGCATTGCCTATTTTTTTTTTAAGCAATGCAATACCTTCCAGTATGCGGCCATAGCATAAATTCATTATGCATTCAGTGCCCTCAATCTGGAGGCATTTAGGGAGTTTCCAAACTTTTGCTCTTACCAACAACCCCCTAGTCAATAACCTTGAATGCGTATCACACCACACACAGGATGGACTCTGCAGAATGGATGCTTGGACGTGGGGTAGCTGGGGCCAAAGGCCAGTGCATTTGTGAGTATGGTAAATACTGTCAAATTGTCCTGCAAAGGGGTTGTTGCCTTTACAGTTCCACTGTTCATAAACAGAAAGGCCCATTTTCTCATAGGCTCACTCACAGAAGGTATTATCAGACTTTTGGATTTTTGAAAATTGGAAAAGGAAATTTGTCCTCCCAGCAGAATTTTAACTCCGATCTGCCTACAGTCAGGCATAAAGTACCTTGTAATAAATATCTCTATGAAATATATTTACTCTTTGCCTGTTGTCTAGTTTGGGCCTCTTTTTCTGTTTATTCTTTCCCCTGAGTATTTTGGAAGGCTTTGCACAGTGGGAACATTAGTTGTCAATATGTCCAAGGAGTAACTCATACGTTCTTTGCAGAGGTAAAAGCCCTGGGTCATTAACAGCAGGGCCTCTTTCATGTAGGATATTCAGGGAAAGTGTCTCTGAGGAGGTGATGGTGAGAGGTGAGGACAGACCAGGTGAGCAGAGAGCGGGGTCATATCTCTGGGGCCGTCTCTGCACCCACACCGCGCCCAGTACAGATCTGGTGCTTGGTCACCACCTAAGGGAGCAGTTCTCAACCTGTGGGTCATGACCCCTTTGGGGGTTGAACAGCCCTTTCACAGGAGTTGCCTAAATACATCTTGTATATCAGATATTTACATTACAATTCATAACAGTAGCAAAATTACAGTTAAGATGTGGCAACGTTAGTAATAAAAACAAAGCTGGGGGTATCACCATTCCAGACTTTAGGCTATACTACAAAGCCATAGTGATCAAGATGGCATGGTACTGGCACAAAAATAGAGGCGTAGACATTTGGGATCGTATAGAAACCCAGGAAAGGAAACTAACAACTTACAACCACCCAATATTAGATAAACATATCAAGAACATACCTTGGTGGAAAGACTCCATATTCAATAAATGTTGCTGTGAAAACTGGATATCCACATGTAAAAGACTGAAACTGGACCCTCACCTTTCTCCACACACAAAAATTGATTCAAGTTGGATAAAGGACTTAAATTTAAGGCATGACACAATAACAATCCTGAAAGAAAGCATAGGAAAAACACTGGAAGATATCGGCCTAGGGAAAGACTTCATGAGGAAGACTGCCATGGCAATTGCAACAACAACAAAAATAAACAAATGGGACTTAATTAAACTCAGAAGCTTCGGTACAGCTAAGGTGACAACAACCAAAGGAAATAGGCATCCTAC
>CAUYON010106213.1:0-26305 GCA_963573935.1 Arctocebus calabarensis | reverse complement strand
TTCTTGAGACAATTTTTGAAATGCACCCAGAATTTCTAAATCCAACTTTTCCTCTATTTTATTGATCTTGTTTGCAATCCAAATTCTGAATTCAATTTCTGACATTTCAGCCATCTGATTATGCATAGGATCCTCACTTGTGTCCACCAGATTATTCCTTGGGGGGGGTATAGGTTGGTTGTTCATATTTCCAGAGATTTTCCATTGATATTTCTAGTCTGGTTGTTCATATTTCCAGAGCTTTTCCATTGATTCTGCCCCATGATTAATTTTACACCATTTGGCTAGATGAGGAGATAAGGACAATTTGGGCTGGGAGTTCTAGGAGTAGTGATTGACCAGTCCTTTGCTTAAAAGCTTGGACTGGTGTCTGTACCTTTTCCCCTAGAGTTTTGCCAAGGACTCGTAGAGAGCCACTGCTTGCAAAACTGGGGACCTTCTTGGTCTGGTGGGGTCAAGTGGCTCTGTCTTATTTTCAGCTGGTCTTTGTCTTACCCTAGAGAATCTGTTACTCTGGGTTGAAATCTGAGCTGTGGAGGAATACCAGAGTTAAGTCGCCCCACCCCCTACAGGCAACAATTGAAAAAGCCAAATCAAAACTTCCCACTACCACACACCTAGGGTACCACTTTGGAAAGTCCTTGGGTGATTAGACCAGTTGAAGAGGTCACCAATCAATTGTCCTAGCCAGCACTGATCTCAAATGGAAGAGTTAAAAAAGTCTCTGCAACTAGATAGCAGGGATCTGCTGGAAGCTCTTGTATAATTCACTTAGATGCTCTGTGAGCTCAGAGGGCACCCTCCAGCAAGTAAATTAGTCTGGGAAGGTTGATGCCTCCTTCCCCACCTTGCCCCTCTGTCACACCCAGTCGGTGGTAACAGTTGTGATCCAGTTTCCTCCAATGACCAGATGCTCCAGAGGTTTGTGCCTGCCTGGGTCACAGTGAGGTCTGTGGCTCCACAACTAGTCCACTACTCCCTGTTTGGCAGGGGGAGGTGAGGCCTGACAACCTGGGTACTTGACAGGGGCTGGGGTGATTCACTCAGTTCCAGCCCTGTCCCTGATTGATGTTGCTGTTGGAACAGAACAAGTTCGCAGAATTTATTTCTTTCAAGGCTATTTTCCCTGATCAGACTGGGGCTGCAAATGGGCTTTACTCAGTCTGTGAGTTCCAGCCCTTTGTCTCAGCTTTCATCCCCTGAGGGCCAGGTTAAGCAAAGCAGCCCCTCTGTGAGTATTCTACTCCCTGTGCTGTGTCCTGGCCGGTACCGCCTCAGACAAATCCTTCACGTGCCTTGGTTGCTGGTGCACTCTGCTGGCCCCGGAGAAGCCACCCACTTCCCCTGGCCACCCAGAAGACTGGGAGTGTCTCCTCAAAACATCCCCAGGGGTGCAGCTCTCCAGCTATTGTTTGCTGAGCTGGTTGCCATTTCATGCCTCAGGAGACCTTCCCACCAGCCAGGTCTGCTCTCGGCTCTCTCCCCTCTCACCACTCCCCAGCTGGAAAACCAGCACAGTGTAGCAACAGTTTGCGCCCATCCACATCCCTCAAGAAAATCTCCAAAATCTGGACTCTGTGGGGAACAGGCCTCTCGGAGTGAGAGTGGAAGGGAACACCAGGAACACCAACTTGCAGGTAGAGAGTATATACAGTTTTATGCCTGGCTGGAGAGTGCCGTGGCACCCTAGTAGGGGAAGGAGGTCCGGTTTTTAGAGGGTCTCTCCCGTGGGGTAGAGTGGGAGGACATCCGAACTCTGCTCACTTGTTTGTATGGAGGTATGGAGTATACTGCGAGCTGTTCTCTTGGGGGAGGGGACTCCTGTCTACTTGGTGATGTACTCTGTACCTTTTTGTTTGTGTCCTCGGGGTCTCAGGTCACCCTAGCAGGTTTGATGTGTGCTCTTTGACCTCTTCTTTTGGCTCAGATCCAAACCATCGGCTTTCTTGCTGTTTCTGTCCTTTAACTCTCCTTCTGGACGGGAACCTCTGTGGAAAGCTGGCTACAGATCGCTATCTTGGCTCCAGGCCTCACATATATATTTTCAAAAGATCTATTTACTACTAGAGATTAACATAAAGAGAATCAAGATAAGACAAAAGAATAGATATTCATAATTGTAAGGTTATTTTAGGTATATTTTTGCCTAGACTCCAGTTAAGTCCTGACCCATAGATTTCAGTAAATGACAGTTCCTAAAAGGTTTGCCAGGGGCAGGCTTGTCTTGCAATAGGGTATGAATAGGGAAGGTTTGTCTTTGCTCTCAGCATACTCAAGGCCCCTGCGCAAAGATACTGGCTCACAGATGTGCAGATATTCCGCCCCCCAAAAGTTACTTTTACCATCTTGGGTCCCTGTTTGCTTTTATATCACTGATTTTCCTTTTAAGACTCTGGGGAGTGCCTCCAGAGGGGGCTTGAGGGTAAAAGGAAGTTCCTCACTTTCAGAGCAGAACATTCTCAAAAGGAAGTGGTGAAGAGGTACAAAGAAATTTCCAAGGAAGAAAGTGGCTTCAATAAGGCAGGAAATTCATCTGATCTGGGCACCCTGTGTCCTACTTCAAAGTACAGAGTGCTTTCTAGGGTGCTCTACTATATCTATGGCACCTTATGACAACTCTTCAAGCTGTGTCACTTGAATCTCTTTGAGGTCAACTTCTTTAGAATTTAAATCTCTGAGATTTAAAGACTGGGTGGCCTCATGGTTTCTAATATTAAAGAACTGTGATGCAGCAGAAATTAAAGGTGCAGAAGAGTTGGGAACAGTGCCTGGTGATGGTGCTGGGGCCAGAGCAGAAGTGAAAATAAAGGTGGGTCAGCAGGTAGCATTAGAGATCAAAATGTGTTGGAGTTAGACCTGGAAAGGTGATGCAAGTGGGTGAAGCAGCAGCATGCCTGCCCAGGAGAAGTCAGAGCTGGTGGTGCAGGAGGTCAATAGTCCTTTCCCTGGTCAGTCTTCCTTACTAGGGCACAGCTTTATACCCTTCACCTTTGTCCCAGCAGTCCTACCTAGCTAAGTTCTGGAACATTCCAGAGGCACAACAAAATCAAATTAATCAGTTAGGTACTCAATGAGTTTTCTCTTCCAAGCCCATTTGCATTTTATAGCGGACTCACTTCAGAATTAAACACTTATTGAGACCTACTTTTCTCAGAGTGGAAAAAAAAAATAAAAATGCGTGCTTGTAAACAAACAAAAACAAAAATATTAAAAATTTACTTTCAAACATTGGAGAGTGTCAAGAATGAAAACTAACAAGCCAAATTCTGAGATAAAGTCTGATTCCAGAGAGTAAGGAAAAAACTCAAGCACCAAAGCTACCTTGAGGGCATTTGCCAATATTCGGAAAGATAACAGAAAACTTGTACTTTGATTCAGCAGCTGGAAAGGTAGAGGGACAGAAATCAAGTCCTTTACCAGAAAATTCTACCAAACATCCAAAGATGAAATAATCCATATGAAAATAGTTTCTGAACCCAGGATTGTGAGATTGGGCAAACTTTAAAATCAATCAAAATATAATTCATTACAGCAAAAGACTGAAATAAAAAAATCATATGATCAATTCAAAAGATGAAAGAAATAAAGCCCAAATGTCCATCAACAATTGAGTACAATGAAACAGTATATACCAATGAATGCCGCAACATAAATGAATGTTATAAACATGATGTGGAGCCAAAGAAGCAATACATACGAGAATACCTTAGCATAATTCCAGTTATATAAAGTTTTCGAAAACAGGCAAAGTGTAATTACATTGTTTAGGATGTATACCTAGAAACACTATAAAGAAAAAAAAGAGAATTGTTACTGTAATTACCTAGAGCGCTATTACTCCTAGGAAAGAGGGAAGAGGCTATGAATTGGATGGAATACATATATATGGAGGGTTTTTGAGTGTTCTGTTAATATTTTATATTTTGATTTGTGTAGTAGTTGCTCAGGTCTTCACTTAATAATTACTGTAATTCTCAAACATTATTTATGGTTTATGTACTTCTAATTATGTATATTATATTTCATATCAAAAAGTTTTTTAAAGAAAACATTTCAAGATCCATGGCAATAAAACTTGAATAGTAGCATTTCAGGAACCACATCTGACATGCAGTGGGGTAAAGATTTTGGGGTGAGGTGGTCAGGCCTACAGTCCCTTCAGCCACATTACACATCCACCTGTTAACTCTGCCACTCAGAAGGGCAACCATGGCCTCCCCCATAGTGTCCCTTACTAGACAGGAAAGCTTGGTGCTGGTCATTTATGCAGTGGTCTATTGATCTTACCATAATATTTCAGAACCATCCAACATTCTGATTAGCCATAACCCATCATAAATTTAAATTAAAAACACAGTAATGATTTTTATGTCTTTAAAAAATTTTGAATTATACAAATCATACATTCATTTGAATGAATATGATTCCAAAGCAACTAAGATGATTATTCATTGCAATGTAGTTTGCCTGGTCATGGGTCATAAGAAATAAGAATAAAAACACCCCAAAAGTCAATGATAGAAAATCAAAATGCAAAACTTAGTATTTTTTTGAATGATAGTTACAGCTCATTAGAGAGGAGCCTGGAGTTGCCATGGCAATAGTAATACAGGAAAGTACGCCTCCAGCCTCCAAGTCTTTTTTTTCCTAGTCCTGGCACTAACTAGTAAAGAATGGTCCCAGATGATGTGTAAAATCCATAATGTTTATAAATTAGTCTCAGTTAACATATACAATAACCTTGAGTTTCTAAACAAATAACATGCTGATGAATGTTAAGAGGGCAGAGACATCTTTGATGAATGTACAATGCATCCAGATCCCATAAAATAAAATAATATGGCATATGGTTGTGTTTGCTAATGGTTTCTCCACATTAAAATTGATTAGCATCATGTGTAGTCTCAATTTATGAATTTTGCTTTATCTTTATGACACTTTACTTTAACACACCTCATTTCAGCCCTCATAAATGGACTCTCACCCCAATCTCCAATCAGCATACACTTACATACTGAACAATAAATGGGTGGTACAGTATACCAGTTAAGGTAATGAAGTTTAATACAGATATGCCTAAGTTTAAACTCCATCACTGCCACTCATTTACTGAGAAATATTGAGTGAGTTACTTAATATTGCTATACTTTAAATTCCTCATCTGTAAAATGGAGATAAGTATCATTATCATTATAGTACCTCTTAGAGGGTAGCTGTAAGAAGGTTAAATGAGGTAATGTATGCCAAAGGCTTAACACAACACCTAGCACATATTAAAAGCTCCAAATGTTAATTTATTATTATTATTATCATTATTATTATTATAAGCAAAATACTGTACTGTCCATAGCCCATGGTCATAGATACTTTAAGCAATTTTTGAAAACCATATACAAATTAGAGTTCCCATTGTAATTCTTAGCTACTTTCTTCTTTTCTCATTTCTGTTCCTGATTTGGTGTTTATTATTATCTCTCAGTTAGTAATTATAAGCTATAACCAAAGACCACTCTACTCTGCCTGCCTCCTTCTATAGTTGTTCCTACTTTATCAGCCTCTACCTGGGTCTTATCCTCAATTGCAATCAAGAGTGGCAAATTATGGGAGACAAGGCTCAGCTTAATCTCTCTCTATTTTGGCTATAGGTTGATAAGTGAGTTAAAGGGTTTAAATAGGCCATTTCTATAATCTTTTTATAAATAAGGGATTAGACAACAGCTAGAAAATTGATAATAATATGAGATGACAGTCCCATAGCAAGAATTAGTCGGAGTAAGCAGACAAGTTTTGGTAAGGTCTAATAAGTAGGAGAAGGTGTATGATAAAACCTACCGTGTGCACTCCTTCTAGAAGGCAAAGAAAGGACATAATCAGCCACTTTGGGCCTCATTTGAGCCCTGAGCTTCTGGGATGACAACAAAAAAGAAGGATTTGGAGAACCGAGGGTGAGTCTCTTGACCCTAAAATAAAAACCTTAGCCATTATCTAATAGCTATGTATTAGGAGCATAAACTTGAACAAGGCTACTTTCTTTGTTTCCCCACCCAAACTGAAGTATAGCATATATACAGAAGCACAAATCTTTTGTGTATAGCTTGATGGATTCTCACAAAGTGAACACATTCATATACCTACTATCTAGATTAATAAAGAATTGCTGGCACTATAACAATAGAATTCCTTAGACTCTTTCCCAATCATTACTACCTTCAATGATAACTACTTTCCTACTTATCATTATCAATCAGTTCTGCCAATTTTTAACTTTATAAATAAAATTTGCTATAGTTTAGATGTTTGATCCCCAATGTTAGAGGTGCATGCTAATGAGAGATATTTGTGTCACAGGGATGAATTTCTCATGAATGGCTTGGTGCTATCTTCATGGTAATGGTGAACTCTTGCTTTTTTAGTTCCCCTGGGAGCTGCCTGTTAAAAAGAACCTGGACCTCTGCCACCTTGCTTCCTCTCTTGCCATGTGATCTCTGCACACACCAGTTCTCTTTGCCTTCTGCTATGAGAGGCAGCAGCTTGAGGTCACCAGAAGCAAATGCTGGTGCTGTACTTCTTGTAGTCTTCAGAACTCTGATCCAACTATACTTCTTTTCTTTAGAAATTACCCATCCTCAGGTATTCCTTTATAGAAAAACTAAATGGACTAAGATTCATAAAATACTGTATATTTGCCTGTGTTTGATTTCTTTTCATCAACAACATGCTTGTGAGACTAACTCATGTTGTAGATAGTTGTGGTTTATTTATTCTTGTTGCTATGTAGTATTCCATTCTGTGAATATATATAGTTTGGTTTTCTTTTAATATCCACTTACTGTTGATGGACATTCGTTTTGTTTCCATTTTGAGGGCTTTACAAATGGTGCAATAAACATTCTCATAACCATCTTTTGGTATAGGGTTTCTATATAAAAGTGAAATTGAAAATGTTTAATTTTAGTAGATGCCTGCAAAACAGTATTTCCAGTTTTTAAAAGTTATTCTATCAAGTTGTACTTCTCCCATCAGCATATAATTTCTAGGATGCTTCCCATCCTGACTAATACTTAGTATATTTGTCTTTTTAATTTTAGTCATCCTAGTGCATGTGCAGTATTGTTTTGATTTTCATTTTCTTGATGAATAATGAGGTTGATCACATTTTCACATACAGCAGAACTTCCATGGTTGACCACCTCCCTACACTGACCACCTACGTAAAGTGGCCTAACTTTCACGGACCAAACATTCACCACATGTATGTATCAGTATAGTAGGTCAGTTCTTATGTTAACTACCTCTGTATGTAGACTAGGTTCTGCTACATATATCAGCCCTTTGATTAGCCTCTTTTATGAAACACCTGTAAAGACCTTTTATGTGTTTCCCTGTTGTATTGCTTGTCTATTTCTTATTCATTGGTAAACACTTACACACACACACCCCACAGGTGTGTATATATAACATATGAGTTTTCTGGATTTGATTCCTTTGCCAGATAGAGCTATGGCACATACCTCCTCTCAAACATTGCTTTTTCTTTTTTCTTTCTAATAATGCCTTTTGAGGAAGTTCCAAATTTTAATGCAGTTCAACTTGTCAACAACATAGTACTTTAAAAAGTAGACTGTGAAGTTGGACGGATACATTTTAAAATCCTAGTTCTGACTCTTACTAAATTGTGTGACTTGAGAAAAATATTGTACTCCTCTAAAGCTCGAGTTTCCTCATCTATAAAACAAGAATGGTAATCTCATGTCCTTCATGGTGCTGCTGTGAAAATTAAATAGGACTGTTTGTGTGAAGCATTTAGAACATTATTAGGTGCTCAAACTGGTATCATTATCAATGTAATACTCATTATTGTATTCCCATGTTAAAATGTATATACAATAAAATGACAATTTTAATAGATTCACATAATGAGGTAAAAATAATTAATTTGTTCACATCAATTTTAATGTGGAAATATGCTTTTCTAACACTTTTTGAAATTGTGCTGTAGGCCTTTATCAGGCAGTGGATTTGAAGAGATTCCTCTTTGCCCATAATTTATATGACTGGAAAGTACTTGACTTGCCACCAGATTTGGCTATGAATCTTTGTTGTATTACTACATTTTTACATTTAATTATACAGTATGCCTTAATGCAATGAAATTCCATTGTACTACATAGACAAAACCTTTGAAAAAGGAAACATATTATTGTCCCTTTAGCTTCACTGGGAAATTATTATTATGATCATATTTAAAAACTTGGTCCTCTGGATTTATATGAAACTTCATTAAACAATTCCCTAGAGGTAAGAATTTCTGGAAATTTGTTTAAATACTATGGTATCATTCAGTGTACTTTGTACTTAATTTTCTAAATGATATCCTTGTTCTCTGAGTTTTTAGAGTAAACTGAATGTTAGGATTGTTTGTTGGCTAGTGAACTTGTAATAAAACAGCAACAAATATGGAGGAAAAAAACAGAAATAGAAAGGAGAATGATTGATTGGCTATAAGCAAAAAAAAAAAAAAAGAAAGAAAGAAAGAGTAAACTAACTCATTTTTTCAAAGTCACTTCACACATACCTTCTTTCCATGCAGAGATTAATCAGGTAGAATGAAACTGGAAGTGATGAATAGTAAGATAGATAAAAAGTAAGATTAGTATTTACTGAGTACTTTCTATGTCCAATTATCCTCTCAATGCTGCATGTGAATTATCTCTTTTAATCTTCCCAATAATCCTCAAGATGTGGTACCATTTTGTACTCATTGTACAGCTAAAGAAACTGAGCCTTCAAAAGAATAGTAACTTGGCCATAATGATACAAATAAAAATAAAGCCAGAATTTAAACCCAGGCAGTCAAATTCAAGATCTGGCACTCTTTTTTTTTTTTTTATTGTTGAATCATAGCTGAGTACATTAGTGCAATCAAGGGGTACAATGTGATGGTTTCATATATAATCTGAAACATTTTGATCATACTGTTTGACATAGCCATTATGTCATTTTCCTAGTTATTGTATGAAGACATTTGTATTCTGCATTTAGTAAGTTTTGTCAATCTTCGTCTGCAAAGCAGTATGCTCTCTCTATACATCCTCTCAATAGACACAACTTCAGTGGGTCTGGAGCAGTGCTTCTCAAGCTACACTCTAGGGAAAGATAAGTTACCACCCTCTACCATAAAAACTATATCAGCTTAATTAGCAGCCATGTTGCAATCAATCCAGAAAGTTACTAAATTTGTACCTAGCTGATAAAGCATATGCTACAAGGCATGCAAAAGTAAAGTATTCCAGACACTTTTTTTCAGAAGAGTTGTCACTGAAAATTCCTTCAATCAGGTATTTATTTTATTCAGGTAATAGTCTTTTAAGCTGTTTCTCTACCAATCACAAAACTATCAGCCTGAACCCTGTATCACAAAAATTAGAACTAGGCAATTGAATATATTAAAATAGTTTAAGAGTGAGAAATGAAGGCAGAAAAAGGAGACTAAAAAAAAAATGAGGGAGAAGAAGAAGGGTGTGGAATGTGCAGAAGTAAAACATAGATATGGGATCTAGATTGAATGAAAAGACAAATTCTCTGTTAATATGATTCCTTTGTGATACTTTGATGCCTTGTTTTGATGGTTACTTTCTCTCTATTTAATTATTAAATTGATTGAAAAATCACCTGAAGAGAGACTAAATATTCAATTTGATTTACTAATTTTGCTAATCTAATCTGGATATTTTGTCAGTGAAGTATGAATCTTTTTTACTACACATTGCAGTTCTCTCTTGCTATGCAACAAATCACCCCAAAACTTCATGACTTAACAGCAATGATTTATTCAAGGGCAAGGCTTTGCAGAGTTGGCTCAGAGCTGCTCTACACAGTACTAGCTAGAATTATGTAACTGGAGGCTGCAGGATCAATTTTCAAGACTACTTATGCTCATTGCTCCAAGATGGTGCTGGCTGTCAGCTGAGAGTTCAGCCAAGGATGTGGAATAGAGGTCTTAGTTCCTTATCTTATGGGTTTCTCTATAAGCTATTTGGATTTGGACTTCCTCCTGACATGGTGGATGAGGTCCAAGAACAAGGGTCTTAAAAGAACAGGGAATAAACTGCTTCTTTTATGGTCTAGCCCCAGAAGTCACCAGTATCACTATGTTCACAAGCCTACATAGATTTAAGAGGATGAAACATAATTCCCACCACTCAATGGAAAGGCATTAAAGTAACACATTAAAAAGAACATATGGCATAGGAGATATTATTATGGCATTTTTTTGGAAAATGCAACCTGTCACAAGGAATGTATTCATTATTTAACAAATATTTACTGAGCTCTGAATTAGGAATTAAATTTTGAATGATGAGGAAAAATATACATTTACTGACATATATGAGAGGAAATAGGCATTATTCAAGTAGTCATATAAATAGTTATATAATTATAATGATGATAAATGGTGTAAATGAGAGATCTGTGGGGCCATAAGGGAGTATGAGGTCTAAGAGGTAAAGGCTTCTTTCCACAAAACAAACAAGAAATAAACTAAGATCTGAAAGATAAGTAAAGGTAAATTTCTTAAACAGCATTTCATGCAGAAGGAACATTTGAAAGCCCTGTTGTAGAGAGAAGGGATGCAATGAGAACAAAGACACAAAGAAGTCCTGTATTGTTGGGAAGTTTATGGAGAAGAGAGAGTAGAGTAAATTGAGGCTGGAGAGGCTGGCAGAGGTGTCCAGAGCAGAGGCATGCTAAGGTATCTGCCTTCACTCTCAAAGAAACTAGAAGCCATTGAAAGTAGGAGCTATGATATAATAAGTCTTATATTTTTTAAAGTGTACTGTTCTTAGTGTGAAGGATAGACAGGAGAGAGAGAGAGAGCAAGGAGAACAATAATATAGCTACTTTAATACTTCGAATAAGTGATTAATGACTCAGACTAATCTGGGGGTAAAGATGAAGAGAATTGAGTAGACTTAAGAAATAGGAGCAATTGTCCATTCACAAAATGGATAACATGGGAAAAATGGAAAAATTCATAGAAAAACCTACTATACTGAATTATAAGGAAATTAAAAAACCCCAGATATATAACTAGTAATGAGATTAAAGCGGTAATAATAAGCTTTCCAACAAAGAAATGCCCAGGACCAGATGGCTCTATTAGAGAAATTCTACCAAATATTTAAAGAATTATTACTAATCTTCTCTAAACTCTTCCAAAGAATTGAAGAAGAAACACTTCCAAACTCATTCTAAGAGGCCAGCACTATACTGATACCAAAATAAAACAAAGTCACAACAAGCAAAGAAAACTGAAGACCAACATCTCTGATAAATATTAATGCCAAAATCTTCAACAAAATGCTATCAAACCACCAAACTCAACAGCACATTAAGAACACTATACTCTATGACAAAGTATTTATATAGAGTATTAAACACATGAAAACCAATCATTGTAATACACCACATTAACAAAATGAAGAACAACAACCATATGGTCATCTCAATTGATACGGAAAAATCATTTGACAAAATTCAACATCTTTTCATGATGGAAATACTCAACAAACTAGGAATAGAAGGACACTAACTAAACATAATAAAAGCCATATATGAAAAGACCAGAACTAACATCATACCTGATGATGAAAGACCAAAAGCTTTTTTCACTAAGATCAGGAACACCCTAAAGATTCCACAAATACCTGTTAAAACTAATAGTATTTCTGTAAAGTAACGGGATACAAAATTACTACACAAAAATCAGCTCCTTTTCTATATGCCAATAAACTAAAAAGGACATCAAGAAAATAATTGAATTTATTGTAGCATCAAAAAGGATAAAATACTTAGGAATAAACTTACCAAGGAGGTAAAAGACTTGTACACAGAAAACTATAAAACATCAGTAAAAGAAATCAAAGAAGATACAACTAAATGATGAAACATTCCATGCCCGTGAATTGGAAATGCCCATGCTATGTTATACAATGCATAGATTCAATGCAATCCCTATCAAAATCACAATGATATTGCTTGAGGCCAGGCATCAAGACCAGCCTGTGCAGCCTAGTGAGACTCTGTTTCTACAAATGTAAAAACTAGCCAGATGTGATGGCATGTGCCTGTAGTTCCAGCTACTCAGGAGGCTGAGGTGCGAGGACCACTTGAGTCTAGGATTTAAAGGTTTTCATAAGGTATAATTGAGCCACTACATTCCAGCCCAGGGGAAGAGTGAGACTTCATTTCTCCCCCAAAAACTCAATGACATTTTTTTCAGAAATAGAGAAACCCATCTTAAAATTTGTAAAGAATCTTAAGGAACCCAAGATAGCCAAGGGGGAATTTTATTTTTTTAAGACCAGAGTTGGAAGCCTCACACTTCCTGATGTCAAAACATAATATAGTTAGGCACGGTGGCTCATGTCTGTAATCCCAGCACTCCCAGAGGCCGAGGCAGGCAGATTGCTTGAGCTCATGAGTTTGAGACCAGCCTGAGCAAGAGCAAGACCCCATCTCTAAAAAAATTGCCAGACGCGAGGCAGGCACCTGTGGTTTCAGCTACTTGGGAAAGTGAGGAAAGGGGATCACTTGAGCCCATGAGTTTGAGGTTACTGCGAGCTGTAACCCCATGGCACTTAACCCCAGGGCAACTGAGACTCTGTCTCAAAAAAATGTATAAATGCATATGTATAAATCAATGCTAATACAGATGTGTAGTACAGACATAAAGACAGATGTATAGATGAATGGAACAGAAAAAAGACTCCAGACATAAACCCTTGCTTATATGAACAAATGATTTTCAACATGAGCACCAAGACTACACAATAGGGAAAGGATAGTATCTTCAACAAATAGTGCTGGGAAAACTGGATATCATATGCATATGGATGAAGTTGGATCATTAGTTTATGTTATATGCAAAAATTAACTCAAAATGGTATAATAACCTAAACATTAGACCTCAACTGTTAAGATTTCTTTGGCAATGATTTTTTGGATATGACACCAAACACAAGCAAAAATAGATAAATGAGACTATATCACAGTTAACAATCTGTGCATCAAAGGAAGCAATCAACAGAGTAAAAAAGCAACCCCTGGAATGGCAGAAAATATTTAGAAATCATATATCTGATAAGGGGTTAATATCCAAAATATAGTATAAGGAACTTCTTTAACTCAGCAACAACAAAAGCCATTAAAAAGTGGACAAAGGACATAAATAGATAATTCTCTAAAGATGATATATGAAGGTCCAATAAGCATGTTAAAAAAATGCCCTACATCATTAATCAAAAGAGAAATGGAAATCAAAAACACAATGAGATATTGCTCTACTCGTGTCAGCTTAGAGACACTGCCAAAAGAATAGAAATCAACAAGTGGTAGCCAGGATGTGGGAAAATGGGAATCTTTGTGCCATGTTGGTGAGAATATAAAATGGTGCAGCCATTATAGAAAACATAGAGTTTTTGCAAAAAGTTAAAAATAGAATGACCACATGATCTAGCAATCCCACATGTGTGTATATATTCAAAAGAATTCAAATCAGGATCTAGGAAACATATTTTCACACCATGTTCACTGCAGCATTACTTACAATAGCTAAGAGATGGAAGCAACATAAATACCTGTTGATTGATGGAATGGATAAAGAAAATATGACTCTATATGTACCCACAGGAACATATTATACAGCCTTGAAAAGAAGGAAATCCTGTCACATGCTACAATATGGATGAGCCTTCAGGACATCATGCTAAGTAAAATAAGCCAGTCACAAAAGGAGAGATACTGTGTGATTCCATCCATGAGAAGTATCTAAAGTCAACCTTACAGAAGCAGAAAGAAGAATGGTGGGTGCCAAGGGCTGGAGGAAAGTCAAGTGGGGATTAGGGTTCAATGCATAGAGTTTCAGTTTCGTAAGATGAAAAAGTTCTAGAGATCTGTTACACAACAATGCAAATATACTTAATATTACTTCACTGCAAACTTAAAAGCAATTAAAGATGATAAATTTAATATTAAATTATGTGGGTATTTCCCTCAACAATTTTAAACAAGAACAAAATGGATGGGATGATCTGCATTTATTTAGGTCTCTCCTGATTTCCTGAACTCTGGTTCCCCTGAAGTAATAGGGGTCAAATCTTAATAACCTTTGAATCCATTCCCTTTAGATGAACACCTGGAATTGTAGACATAATTAATGAGTGTTTCTTGGAAGGATGGAAAGAACAGATGAATAGGAGAGCATCCATGCCTCTCCTCTTCAGTTTAAGTTTTCTAATTCTCCCCTGCCTTATTGCCTTTGCTTGTATTGCTCTCTCTGGCAACACCCTCCCCACTCCTACCCATGCCTCCACCAACTTATCAAGGGAGCTTTTGTGGATCTTCAGACAGGTGTATGCTTTCCCTCTGTCCTCAGAGGCCATCTCTATCAGATGAGGGAACTTACATACTGCATCGCAATGCTTGATTTGTATGTCTTTTACCTGGTTGTGGGAGCACCTTCAGGCAGGGACTGTGTCTTGTAACCCCAGCAACTAGCACAGTATCCAGCCTGTAGCAGCCACTAGTTGGTATTTATTTGTATCAATTAGTGAAGAGTATTAATTGACTAAACCTCGACAGATGAGAAAAATCATTTTTTCAGCTTTCTCACAAATACCAGATTTTTAAGGTCTATTTTTAGGATTAAAAATCTTTGCAGAATTCTTTGAAAAATTGTCAGGTGACAATTTAACATTTTCCATATTATTGGTTAATCAGAAGTCTATGGGTACAAGACTCCCAAAGTCAGAAAATGTGGGGGAAATTTAGAAGCACCCCTAGTCTTCCTTTCCAAAGAACTGCCACTACCTTTGTCTGAGGGTGGGCAAGCAGTTGCTAGTGGGCAGTCTTCATTTCCTTCTCTTCTTCCTTAGTGAGGAGCCCCCTCGTAAGTCGAAATCTGCTTCAGCATTTAAAGAAGTACTCAGCTGAGATTTCAGAGTTTTCCAGCAGTAGGAATGAATTGTGCCTGGAAAATATTTAAAGACAGGTGTTTTCCATAAAAAAAAATTAGGAAATAGGATAATCTTCCCAATAGAATAATTAGTTGAAACACCATTTCACGCCTTATATTAGCATACTGATGAAAAACAATTTACTCATAGAACTGAGAAAGATTACCAGGTGAAATGCATACTTATTTAGGCCAGTGTTTCTTAAGCTGAGATCCACATGACATATTCCTCAACATTTGTTAGTTCTGTAGAATTTTAAATTTTAGTTTTTCATAAGGTGCTAGTTTAAAGATTATTATAAGCATATTTCAAATTAGTGGGTTCGCTTACTGTCTGCTGGGGAAACAGGCTGAGGAACCTACTGACAGTTTTAGAGCTGAGCAGGGCTCCACATTTGTGATTGCAGTGATATTGAGTAATCTACAGGGGAGTTTAGTTTTTAATGTGTTGATAAGCTTGTCCAGTTCCACTACAAATCCTAATGACACAATAACACTCATTCCACAGCAACTATTATACAACTCTTACTAATTTCAAAGACAAACAAATGAACAAAAAAAGAAACGCAGACTTTTCCTTTTTTTGCAGGGATAATTTGCAACTGAAAATCATTTTCATGGAATACAATGTTAATTTCTTATTTAGTGATTATGATATCATTTTTGAAAGTGATGCAGTGCATCAGAGTAATATTGTGAAGTAAATACCACATAAGGTGGATCTCATATATCAATTCATTCCTTTATTCTTTTGATATATGCAGTATGTCATGCATTGTTCTGTGCTTTGGGAACACAGAACTGAATCAGAAAATGTCCATGTTCCTGGGGAGTTGAGGTTCTAGTAAAAGCCAAGGCACATTATGATTCAACTGTGCAAAGGAAAGTTTTGCAGCAGTTTGGAGGGAGGAAAGTGGTGCAAGAATTGAGTTACCATGAAGCACACTGTAGTCTCACCAGGGTTGCCTCTAAAATACCTCTACCAGATCAACCATGGCCAATTTCATAGTGAGAGAGGATTTATTGAGTTGATCTTGTCTTTCTAATTATCAGCATGTACAACTAGTATATATGAATAAATAATACGCAAGAAAAAGATTTTTGTTGAGTAGTATCTTTAAATTTCTCAGTTATATTCTGCAAGTGTTAATTTGAATTTCATTAGTTGGGTGATCTGACATATTTAATTTGTAAATTTCTTCTGAGCTAATAATTTTTTTTTCTTTCTTTTTTCTTCTTCTTCTTTTTTTTTTAGAGACAGACTCTCACTATGTTGCCCTTGGTAGAGTGCTGTGTCATCATCATAGCTCACAGCAACCTTAAACTCTTGGGTTTAAGACATCCTCTGGCCTCAGTCTCCTGAGTAGTTGGGACTACAGGCACCTGCCACAAGGCCTGCTTAGTTTTTCTATTTTTAGTAGAGGTAGAGTCTTACCCTTGCTCACACTGGTCTCAAACTCCTGAGCTCAAGTGATCCACCTTCCAGAGTGCTAGGATTACAAGAGTGAGCCTCTGTACCCAGCTGTTAATAATTTCTTGAGTTGGCTTTATTGGCTTTATAAAAGATATAAGCATTAGTTTACATTTAATTTTGTAAACAGTTATATTGATGTATTGATGTATGTTAATGGATACCTGGATTGTTTTTAGCCAGTCTGTGTATTTTGATTGATGTGGTTAGTCCATTCACTTTTTAAAAAAGTTTAGGATAGCTATATGTTTATTTTTTACATTTAATTTTGAGGTAATTGTAGATTCACATATAATTATAAGAAATAATACTGAGAGCTTCTTGAGTGTCCTTTACTCAGTTTTCCGAAATGGTAATACTTCGCAAAACCGTGGTACTATAGCACAACCAGAATGCTGACATTGATAAAGTCAAGTTATAGCCACAGCCACTTCTCTCCCTTTCCCACCCTCTTCACAATCACTGACAGCCTTTTATCTATTCTCCATTTCTAAAATAGTTTCATTTCAACAATGTTATCTAAAAAGTTCTGCAGTATATAATCTCCTAGGATTTGGCTTGTTGTCCACTCAGCACAATTTTCTTGAGATTTACTCAGGTTCTGGGTACACAGATTACAGGAGTCAATAGATTGTTCGTTTTCAACTTGCTGGGTCGTATTCAATTTTGAATGATAGTTTTCTTGGGTGTAGCATTTTTGGTTTACAGGTTTTATTTGTTTGTTTGTTTGTTTTTTGAAGCACTTTGAAAATCATCACAATGCCTCTTGGTCTGCATCGTTTCTGGTGAGAAGTTCATCACTAATTGTGGTGCTGTTCTGTGTTCCTTCCTCCATGTTGCTTTTCTTTTGCTGCTTTCAAGATTTTCTCCTTATCTTTGGCTTTGTGGGTTTAACTGATCTGTCTGGGTATGGCTTTCATTGTGTTTATTCTATTTGGGATTTGGTGACCTCCTGGAGTCTATATATTAGGGTTTTCCATCAAATGTGGGAAGTTTTCTGCATTCTTTCTTTATATAAACCTTATGGGACTCTCATTACACATTCATCAGTACTCTTGATATTGTTCCACAGATTTCTGAGGCTCTGTTTATTTTTCTGTAATTTTTTTCCTCTCTGTCCTTCAGAATGAACAATTCCTATTTATTTTTTTTCCCAGAAAAGGATATACTTTCTTTATCCAAGTAACTGTAAATGGGAAACCAGTGGGGGAGCCGTAGGCCTACTGATTTATTTTTAAGTTCACTGATGCTAAAGCATATCAGATCTTATGCTAAACCTAGCTGGTGAATTTTTTATTTCGGTTATTGTTTTATTTTTTTAATTTCAGATTAATATAAGGGTAGAAAGATAAGGTTACATTGTTTGCATTTCTAAGGTAAAGGTCAAGTTGTAGCTGAGCCCTTCATCCAAGGGGTATGCTGCATACCCTTTCATTGTGCACATTAGGTGAGAGGTCACCTAGCCCCCTCTCCTCTCTCCTTCCCCTTTTTTCTCCTTCCCCTTTTTTTCTCCTCCCCCTTCTATCCACTTGAACATATTTGTGTTTTTCTCTCGTGTGTAAGTGTAGCTGTTTTTCTATTGTTTTCATATTAGTAGCAAGCACATTGGATATTTGCTTTGCCATTCTTGTAATACTTTACTAAGAAGAATGTGTTTCAATTTTATACAGGTAAATACAAAAGATCACTTCTAGAGCCTTTTGTTGAGTCCCTGGGGTTTTCCAAGTATAAGATCCTATCATCTCCAAAGAGCTAGAGTTTGACCACTTCTGTCCCCATTTGAATATCCTTGATAGCCTTCTCTTGCCAGTTACTATATTTTTCAACTGTAGAATTTCCATTTGGTTCATATTTGGATTCTCCATTTCTCTATTGAGCATTCCTATTTCTTAAGTCATAGTCATTATACTTTCTTTTAAGCCTTTCAACATGATTTTTCTTTCATTTTTAAAACATTTTATTTTATTTATTTATTTTTTGTTTTTGAGACAGAATCTCAAGCTGTCACCCTGGATAGAGTGCTGTGGCATCATAGCTCACAGCAGCCTCCAATTCCTGGGCTCAAGTGAATGTCTTGCCTCTGCCTCCCAAGTGGCTGGGACTACAGGTGCCCACCACAATGCCTGGCCATTTTTTGGTTGCAGCCACCATTGTTATTTGGTGGGCCTGGGCTGGATTCGAACCCATCAGCTCAGGTGTACAGGCTGGCGCCTCAGCCTGTTGAACCACAGGCGCTGAGCCTTAAAACATATTTTAAATAGCTGCTTTAAAATTTTTTTCTGCTAAAACCAACATCTGGGTCCACTAAGAGTTAGTTTCTAGTGAATGATTTTTCTCCTGAGTAAGGGTGACATTTTCCTATTTCTTTGCATGTCTCATAATTTATTGTTGAAAACTGAACATTTTATATGATAAATGATAGCAACTCTACAATTGAATTTTCCTTCCTAAAGGACTTTTTTAGAGTAACCTGTCTGGAATTAGTCTATAGAATCTGTCTCTTTTCATGGTGTGTGGCTGCTGTTGTCTGTGCTCACAGTTTTGAAAAAAATGCTTTTGTATTTATTTTAGAGCCTGCTTTTCTAGAGATTTTCCCTGAATCTGCAGGGCTTAGTGATCAGGAAAAGATTTGGTCAGAAGTTGTGCTGAAATACTTTAAACCTGCATGGCTTCCAAGCCCCGACAATGGATTCTAGCATTTTTTAAGCCTTTCTTAGCTTTTACTTTTCACCACCAAATCCTCTTTCATTTCCCCTGAACATGTATGACATTCCTCAGTTGACCAGGGGTGTGTGAAGAGTTTATCTTTCTTAGGTTCTCTCATTTCTAGGGTAACATCATTAAATTTCTGATTAGTTCACTGTTTGCCAGGATCTCAGGATAGCAGAATTGTGGATTTCCCATCCTCATCTCCTATTGACTTTGCTACTTTCAGTATAATTTTTTTTGCATATATAATTGTTTTTTGTTCTTTTTTTTTTTTTTTTTTTTGCCCTGTATTTTAAATGAAAGCTTCCCTTTCTGTCAGAAGTTGCTGGTTTTCATTGCTGGCCTTGCCCTATTTAATCTAATGTACTGATTGCATTGAGTGTGTATAGGAAGGGAGCTACTCCAGGCAGAAGACCACAGACTCCCACTTTTCTTATCCAAACTCCAATGTCATTCATGAATAAATACCTCTCAACTTGTTATTTGGCTGTGGTCAATCTTCAGACCCGTGAAAGGGATATGTTGACAATTTTAGTTAGTTTTAGTGCACAATCATAATTTATACATTACAATATGTTACTTTTACAATAATAATTCTATAGGTCATTGCTGTAGTTTGCCAGAGGATTTTTCATTAAAAGGATTCATATTCAAGTTTGGAAAACACTTGGTTAGTCATGAGAATTCACAAGGTAATATTTTCCCTCCACTTTAAAACTAAATGCCATTTTTGATAACATACACCTTAACAGGCAGACTCATATATCATGTCGGAATACTGTAAAGTCAAGAAATTTATTATTTTATTATGATTTTAGTTTCACCTTGGCCTCTATTTTTTAGTTTGTGAAATTTTTTGTAAAAATACCCAAGAATAAACATTTTCTTCAATAAAAGCATGAATGGGATAAAATGGTTATTCATTTTGAAATGGATATATCATTTTGAAAATCTATAGCTTTTGCACAAAAATCACATATACAATACAAATACTCTTGCCAAGAAACAGTTGGAAAGTAAGTTGGCATTGAAGTTTTATAAGAGGGGAAGGTGAATGTAGATTTTATTAAAGTTCTTGATTTTTCACTTAGTTGTTTCCTTTTATAGCATTATACATCCGCATCACATTGACTTTTGGCTTCTTCATATGATATGCTTTGACCAATGGAATATGCTATAATATGCTGCATGCTATATTTGAGCAGAATTTTAGATACAGCTGCATAATTTATCTGTCTTCTGCCATAAAACACATGTCCCAAACAGAGACTGCTCTTTCAACTTGAACCTCGTGGTGAGAACACAAGATCTTTAATCAAGTCCACTGCCTGAAGCATGACCATAGCAAACCAGCAACCAGCAACCAGCAACCAGCGTGTGCTATGGGTTAGAAGCAAATATTTGTGGGTATAAACCACTGAGTTTTGGGTTGCTTCTGCAGCAAAAACTAACATAGGTATAAAAATATGCTTCTAAAACAAATGTACTGGATTATTAAGATTAATGTTACTATGGCAGTAAAAGAAAGCATGTATATAGGTTTTCTTCAAATTTAGAAAGGTGTTTGGGATTGTAAGACAAAATGTAGGCTATGTGGGTTGGGGGAGAGACCCAGTGATTGTGAAGTAGGAGAGGGAAGCTTTATGGATAAAGGTGCCTTTAGCAGAGAGTCCAAATAGTAGTTTCAACTGTGAGCCCAAAAACTGAGCATACAGGGCAGACATTTCAAACTCAAGGTGTTGGTTTTCAGTTTGAAATTAACAAGGCTGCACCTTGAGTGGGAAAACTCCATGAAGCATGCTGGAATGGGTATCAAATGAAAAACAAAAACAAAAACAGGAAGATCAACTAGTGTTAGGTTTAAAAAAGAATAGAACCTGCAGACGGAACTTTAAACGTTAGTGTAACATTCTCCATGACAGACTTTAAAAAAATCATACTTCAGGTGATGGCCAGATTTCTACAGTATGTCATTCAATAGAGTTCATTATATATCTCTAGACAGAATGGTTCTAAAATCATCAAAGTTTTTAAAAGATTAACAGCAAGATGTTTCTTTTAGCATATTCTTTTAGATATTCAGCCTTATGAGAAAGCAGTGTAGGCTCTTAACTGGGTTATGGGAAAATGGAAAAAATATCTCATAAAAGAGGTGACTTATACAGAATCCAATTCAAAATAAAGAAGAGAAGGAGAGAGTCTGGTATTTTTATTTCCCATTTCTTTTCTTGTTTGAAGTTCTGTATCTCATTGCAATGTGGTATCGTTCAAGGTGCGATGAATTCAGAGTCCTGTGGTCAGTTTGATCTTGATTTGCAGGGAATGTTGTAATATTAAACTGATCTGATTGCCACTGCTAACTTAGTAAAAGATTAACTTAGAAGTGGCTCCAGATTTCTGAAAAGCCCTAAAAGGAAACTGAAGGGACAGGGGGACCAGAGGGAAACCCATAATGAGTGAAAAGAGCTTCAATATTAGGATCTTTATATTCTGGAGTAGGATCTGATATTGACCTTGGTAATAGCCCTAAAAATCAATTAAATAACAGGTTTTAGAAATTATCTCTCTCTCCATTATCCAAGGTCATAGCAATGACTCATCTAAAAACTAAGCATCCATCATCTGAAAAATTATACCAAGAAAATTTCAGTAGGGCTTTTCATTTTTAAATAAAATGTCTGTTTTGCCATATCTCTTATTTCTTATCTAGTTGTTTTTCAAGTACTGAGTTGTACCTTTCTTTTTGCATTTTTTTTCAAAGTCAGTTTTTATAGAATAGAATTGTACTGTAGAAAAGGACCTTAGAATTCAACTGATGTCCCTCTTGTCTCATTCACCATAATTCTAGAAATGAGAAAATGAAGCCCTAGAGTCTGGGGGTTCAGAAATTATCAAACACAGTGCTGGGTCTGGATCCCAAGTCTCTTGCCCTCCAAGGCTTCAAGGCTTTCACGTTCTCTCAAACTGTCTCAGATTAGTTTGGGACCAAAACATTAGCTCTTTTTCTCACCCATTCGTTTTTGAGTAGCATCAAACAACTCAACTATTCTTCTGTTGCTTTCTTTTTCATAGTCCTAACTTACATTCATTGAGACACAGTTTGCAAAAAAGGAAGAGTTGAGGTCTTACTGCTGACCCTTTGTGGAAATAAGAGAAAAATATTTTTAACAGTGAACTTTGAGACTTGAGTGTTTCTAATTCTATGCTGTTGATGACACTGACTTCTACTAGTGTTTTAGCACATATGAATCATGTTATAGTATCAAAATACTTTTCTATCAATAGCAACTTCTTCGCATGAATCAGGCTACTTTTATTATTTCCTCCTCCCCAAAACAGCTTTCCCAGTCAAATCAAATTTGATTAATGCAAAGACTTGTCCAGATGTGTAACTGTATGAACTCCTAAAATCTACAGGGTTCAGGCCACCAAAATTTAGGTTGAGGGTAGAACCAATCTTACCACTGGGATTCTTGGTTGCTAAGGACAAGGTTCGGGGGGAAGGGTAGAACATTCTGCATTCATTATTGGCAAGCCAAGAGTTTACAGATACTTTATCTCATCATATCTTCTCCAGAGTCTTGATAGACTCTGCTTCATTCTGGAATCTGCTATGGTATCAGACAGAAGGTGGGGGAAAAGGCCATTGGCAGGGTCTAGTTCATCCCTGATTGACCCAAACAACTCACATTCTCAGGAGGAACCCATGGGGCACTTTGGATCAGCAATATGCCAACACTGGTCTGTCCCTAGTTGCTACTGACAAGAGTGGACACCTTGAGTGTGCCCCTTGATACAGTGATTCTGAGCATGGAAACTAGAGGCAATTCCAAACCTGAATAAGAGTAAGGCTCTCCTTGGGCATGACTCAAATAAAAAAGCTTTTGAAGCATAACATTTAAATCTGAGTCACTTGCTAGTCTTTTCTTTGTACTGTAAAGGCAATTTAAGCATTGAGGTTTTTGATTCTCAGCCTTTTCCTTCTAAGCAACCTTCCAGCTCAACTACCCCATAGAATCAGAAAGATCTCTTTTAGGCATTTAAAGGAAGACCACATTATACAAGCAGGTTTGAGGGATTTGAGGGGTTAGGAGATTCACTAGAAATTACTGTCAGTTCTCACTGTAAAGCTATCTCTGCTCATGGGACACACAGCCTGACAAATGGCCCCATAAATCTGATTACCCTCACCTTTCCTCTTCCTCCATCTTTATTATGAGTCTTCTGATTTACCAGGAACTTCAGGGGAGTTAAGACAAATAAAACCTAACAGACATTCTGACCTTCTATTGGGACCAAAGCACTGATGATGCATCATCACAAATTGTATTTTTAGAGACTTGCAAATGTTATATTGGGCTGGCCCATATTTAGGTCATCTTTGTCACCTCCTCCAAATTCCTCTGATAATTTGAAGATGACCTGAGAGGCTACAACCATACTTGCTAGAAATTCTTACTAACGTTTACGTCTCATTCTACTGTTTAATTCTGTCCTCTGTTGATTTTCCAAGCCCTGTCTGATGGACCTTGAACTGTAATACTTCAGTTTTATACCTATTAGGAAAAGCTGTAAGATTCTGACACTAACACTTTTAAATTCTTTCCCAGTTTGAGCAGCAGTCCCTTCATTACTCTGTCCTACATCTCAATTCTATCCTCTCCTTCTCCCTCTTCATAGAATCTCAAATCTTCAGGATATCAGATGAAAAACACAGTTAATCTTCATCACTTAGGGTATGACCCCTCTTGCATAAAACAATCCTTTATACAGTCAATTAACTATAGCCTTATAGGGGTCAAATTCCATTAGAGTTCTTTCCTTTTTGCTCAGAGAATTCAGTAATCATACAGTTCAACAGGGTTTGTTACCAAAATCTGTTCCTGCAATTAAGCATTCTGGTTTCTTTGCTTTGTTGGGGGTAGGGGTAGGGGTGGAGAGCATTAAGTTTCTTTATATCACAGTCAGAAGGAACCACAAAAGTAACCAACGGAAACTGAGAAATCCTGTTGGAAAGGTAAGGACTGTTTAAAAAACAACGGATTTTAAGGGGGACAAATAAGCTAAGAGACCAGCACAAAGTGCAGGGGTACACAACAGCGGGGCTCCATGAAAATGTAAGAAATTATATATGGATAAATCAGGGGAAATTACCCAAAAAACAACTCTCTGGTCAACTGACGCTTTAGGTTGTGGGAGAGCTGGGAAAGTCCTGAACAAGTAAAGCAATCACCTGCTACGGTCTGTCCTCTCGTGTCCTCAGCATCCAGTACAGTTCCTGGGCACACAGTCGCCAGCTGCCAATGAGTATTTGTGTAGTAAATGTAACACTGGTCATCTACCCAACGCTGTCAAACAAACTATAAAATTTTGTGACACAAGCACTTCCATGCGCACCCAGGCCCTATCTATGGCAGGATTTGCGGGGGAATCGCCTGGCTCTGGTTCATTTGCCTGCACAGGGCGAAAACGCGGCGAGGAAGCAAGCTCAGGTGTGCAGATTTGAGACCACCCTCAGGATGGTCTTTTACACTGTCTGCCAGGCTCCCGTCCAACTTCCGTCTCCACCGGGCCAACCCCGGGGTTAGCCAGGGGCAGTTCTGCAGTAGTAACAGGGAAGACTCTTGGGGGCAGTACGTCTCCTCTCCTTGGCGCCTGTCGCCTGGAACTGCCGCGCTGCCCCTCGCGCCTCAGCAAAGATGCGGAGGTCGGAGCACGTTGCTGTGCGGGGACGAAAGGCTCCCACAGCGAGCCTCTAGAGCCCGGCCCCTGCCACAACTGGGATCCCTGTGGGTGCCCCCCGCCCCCACCGGCCCGATCCTCTGGTGCGCACCCGCCACTTAGAGGGCGTTCCGGGGTCCCCGCGGTCCTCTGCGCCCCTGGGCAGAGGCAGCGGGGCGGGAGGCGGGAAGCGGAGTGGGAGGCGCCCCGGGCTCGCGCGCCACGGGGCTCCGCGCGGATTTGCCGCCTTCAGCTGCAGCACCTGCAGCGGCGGCGGCGGGCAGAGGGGTGGAGGGCGCGGAGGAGGGCCGGGGCCCGGGCCAGGCGGGAGGGGCCCGGGAGGCTGAGCCAGGCGAGCCGGAGGGGGCCGCGCTCCCCCGCCTCCTTCCGGGAGCGAGGGTGCAGACTCTGAAACTGGCGCTGCTGGGCTGAGGCGGAGGCAGGCGAGTTGCGGCGCGCGAGGCTCCGAGAGTGTGTCTCCTGCGCGCGGAGAGGCGGGGGAGGCGGAGGACCAGGAGGAGGAGGAGGAGGAGGGGGAGAATGCCCGGAGCCGCCGCCGCTGCCGCCGCCGCCGCCGCGATGCTCCCGGCTCAGGAGGCTGCCAAGCTGTACCACACCAACTATGTGCGGAACTCGCGGGCCATCGGCGTGCTGTGGGCCATCTTCACCATCTGCTTTGCCATCGTAAACGTGGTGTGCTTCATCCAGCCCTACTGGATCGGCGACGGCGTGGACACCCCGCAAGCCGGCTATTTCGGGCTCTTCCACTACTGCATCGGTAACGGCTTCTCCCGGGAGCTGACCTGCAGGGGCAGCTTCACGGACTTCTCCACGCTGCCCTCGGGCGCCTTCAAAGCCGCCTCCTTCTTCATCGGCCTCTCCATGATGCTCATCATCGCCTGCATCGTTTGCTTCACCCTCTTCTTCTTCTGCAACACGGCCACGGTGTACAAGATCTGCGCCTGGATGCAGCTCACCTCCGGTGAGTGCACGCTCGCCGGGGCTGAGGCGGGGACCCCGGGGCGTCCGAGTCGGGGAGGGGCCAGAGTGGGAGGGACCCGGCCGCGCGCGCCGGCGAGCCCGGCAACTTAATCCGCTCCGGCGTAGGGGCGCGGGTGGCGGGAGGCCGGAACCCCGGGGTTCCCCAGCCCGGGCGCTGGCGTGAACCTCCCAAGTGTGGGGACGCCCCCCGGAGGGACGCGGGGAAGACTGGGCGGTTGCGCCCAGAACTAGAGGTGGCTGGGCGGAGAAGCGGCGGCTTAGAGAGATTTGGTGTGCGGGGGGGGGGGGGGGGGGGGTCCGGAGGGACTGAGGAGGGACCGCCCCAGCGAGGTGAAAAGCGGATTTGGAGTGGTTGTTTTGGATGGAAATGCCAGTATGATAGGCGC
>CAUYON010106212.1:0-43794 GCA_963573935.1 Arctocebus calabarensis | reverse complement strand
AAGTAGATGGAAAAGCTGATAGAACAGAACAAGTTCACAGAATTTCTGCCCTGTGGAAGAGACGCTGGGCTGTTAATAGTCCTGACTCAGTCTGTGAGCTTCAGCCCTTTGTCTCAGCTGTCATCCCCTGAGGGCCAGGTGCAGCTGAGATTCAGCAAAGCTTTCTCAGTGCTGCAGCTTGGTGCCTCAGGGGACCGCCTCTCTGCTTCAGCCAACCACCTCTTGGCTCACTGTCCTCTCACCGCTCCCAAGCTGGGAAAACAGCACAGACCAGGGACAGCCCGTGCCCTGTCCACACCCCTCGAGAAAGTGCCCAAGAATCTGGACTCCATGGGGGACAGACCTCCAGACCTCAGGGTGAGAGTGGAGGGGAGTGCCAGGAGTTCCAAATTGCA
Source organism: Arctocebus calabarensis (assembly GCA_963573935.1). Classification (NCBI taxonomy): domain Eukaryota; kingdom Metazoa; phylum Chordata; class Mammalia; order Primates; family Lorisidae; genus Arctocebus; species Arctocebus calabarensis. The sequence goes on along the minus strand of CAUYON010106212.1, from coordinate 43,399 downwards.
GGTAGAGAATATATACAGTTTTTATACAGCTTTATGCCTGGCAGGAGAGTGCTGCAGCACCCTAGTAGAGGAAGGAGGTCCAGTTTTTAGAGGGTCTCTCCCATGGGGTAGAGTGGGAGGACATATGAACTCTGCTGACTTGTTTGTATGGAGGTATGGTGTATACTGCGAGCCGTTCTCTTGGGGGAAGGGACTCCTGTCCATTTGGTGATGTGCTCTGTACCTTTTATTTGTATCCTTAAGGTCGCAGGTCACTCCAGCAGGGTTGATGTGCGTTCGTTGACCTTCTCTTTTGGCTCAGTTCCAAACTGTTGGCTTTCTTGCTAAATTTCTGTTCTTTAACTCTCTGTCTGGATGGGAGCGTCTGCAGAAAGCTGGCTACAGACTGTCATCTTTGCTCCTCCCTCCATCGTCAAAGTATTTAATTTCTCCAACATAAATGAAACCCAGTTTAGCTGGGTTCAGAATCCTGGATTGAAAGTTCTTTTGTTTGAGGAGATTAAAAGTCAATGACTATTCTCTTCTAGCTTGAAAGATTTGGTCAGAGAGATCTGCAGTTATTCTAATATTCTTCCCCTTGTAGGTAATGGATTTCTTATGTCTGGCTACTTTCAGAATTTTCTCCTTCATATTAACTTTAGTGAAGTTAATTATGATGTGGCTGGGGGATGTCTTATTTCAGGTTGAGTAGTGCTAGGGTTCTGAAACTGTCTGCTATCTGAGTTTCAGAATCTGTTGGCATATCTGGAAAGTTCTCTTTCATAATCTCATAAAGAAGAGACTCAGTGCCTTGTGATGCCACTTCATCATTTTCAGGAATCCCTATAAGGCAAATATTGGTTTTCTTCAGGTTATCCCAGAGCTGTCTGAGAGAATGACCCGCTTTTGCCTTCCATTTCTCTTCCTCTTTGGAAGTTTGGGACCGTTTGAAAGCTTTGTCTTCCATGTCAGAAACCCTTTCTTCTGATTGCTCCATTCTGTTACTGAGGGATTCTACTGTATTTCTCAGATCTTTGAGGGCTGCAACTTCTTGTCTCAATGTGTCAAAATCTTTGTTCATTTTGTCTTTGAATTCATTCAATTCTTGAGACATCTTTTGGGTCATTTTTTGGAGTACTGTTTGAAATTCTAATTTCATCTTTTCCTCCATTCCACTAATCTTATTTGCTATCCAGACTCTGAATTCAATTTCTTACATCTCAACCATTTGCTTATGCAAGGGATCTTGTGCTGTATCTACCTTGTTGTTCCTTGGGGGAGTTGATCTACTCTGATTATTCATGTTGCCAGAGTTTTTCCATTGATTCTGCCTCATGATTATTTTTTACTGTTGCCTATGACCGTCCTCAGAGTTGGGGAGGTGTCTTTCCCAGATCAGACCCTAGCAGGATCACTCTATTGTTGCTGGATCTTTGTGGAGAGTAACCCTGTGTAGCTCTCTGGGACTGCCCCACCCAGGGAGTTCTGGCTCGGGGAGAAGCTCCAGAGTGTGGCACACCCAGATCAAGCAGCAGGGAGTGGGATGAGGCACCCGGTGGCCTTTGCAAAGGGAACCTGTGCCTCCAGAAATCTCTGGATGGGAGTAGGGCTCCGAAGGAGGGCATAGGTTGCACAGCCTCCTGAGGCCCTGGCCAGACTGGCAGGGTAGGTGCATAGGCAGAGAGGGTAGGGAAGGAGTTGGGTCGTGTGGCTCCTGGAGTTCCTGGCCCAGACAGGTAGGAAGGCAGAGGCCTTGCAGGTTCCAGGAGGAGTCCCTGGCCGGTGTGGGCAGCAGGCAGAGGCCCAGGCATGGGAGTCCCAGCTGAGTCCCTGGTCACGGCAGGCCAGGCAGTGAGCCACAGCCCAGTGGAGTCCCTGGCTGCTGCAAGTTGAGGACCGAGTCCCGGAGGGCACGGATCAGAGCTGTGTGGGGGTCCCGGCCTGCTCCTGGCTGAGGCAGGGCAGGGCACTGATTGGCACTGTGTGAGGGTCCCAGGGAGTGGAGTTCCTGGCCACTGTGGGTGGTGGGACTGGGGCATGGATTGGAGCTGGGTGGAGGTCCTGGCAGGTGGCGGGCTGAGGCCGGGCGGGGCACAGATCGGTGCCCAGCTTTAGGTCTTTCTTGTCCTACGCACTCAAAGTGATTTTTTAAATTAAGTTCTCAATTCTCTATTGCTTTGCTTTCCTTTCTCCATGCCTGTCTTGCTTGAGAAATCGTGGCTATGCCATTACTATAATCTCTAGCTGAGATTTGCTTCATTTCATTAGAATATTTAACTTTGACTCTTGAAGACTTATTTCCATTGCTTACTCTTTGCGACCTAGAAGCAGTACATTTGCCCAAATCTTCAAAACTCTAAACTTCTTGTCCAGTTTCTTTTATTTCTTGCAAACCATAAAAATGTTTCCTAAGTTTATCTCTTTCTTATACTCTCTTAACAAACATAACCCAATTAAACTTATATACAATACTAAGACTTTACTAACCATTCCTCTAGGGCTGCTTGTTCATAAGGCTCTTGATCTTCCCCAGAATTATTGCAAATAATACTTTTGCCACTGAATAACACTTATCCACATCTTCCAAGGCTCCTTATAGTAGTTTCCTTGTCCACCACAGGATCACTAAGACACTGACCCACATTTGATGCCTTTGAAATAGCAATAGCCCAATACTTCTCAATGTACCAATTTCTACATCACTCAAGATATGTACAACTAGCTGCAGTGATGGCCCCCTAAATCTGTGCATTAACATAATAGAGATTTATGTTTCACAGTACAGTCATTTCTAGCTGGGAAGCTCTTCTGGAAGTGTCTGCTCCAAGTAATGACACAGGGATCCAGGATTATTCCATGTAGTGATGTCACCATCTTCAATGAGTAGCCTTTATAGTGACCATGGAAGAGCAAGTATAGGGCTCAGGGGTATGCCTGAAAGTAGTTTACATTACTTCTGTCCCCATTTCCACTCCATCAGGCAGAACTCAATAACATGACTCAATCTGACCTTCATGAACTTCATTTGCAAGTGAAGCTGTAAAATAATCTTCCTTTATGTGTCAGAGGAGGAAAAGTGATTGGTGACCATATAACCAGTCTCTGCCACATACTATGAGAAGTTATTGCTCTACCCACTCAATGTTTACTTATCCACTCTCATACTTAGGAATTCCTTGCTCTCTATACCTTCTTGTATATTATACCTTCCTTCTAAGTTCACTTTTGTCTACCTAAAGTAAATCCATTGGCATTTCTTAAGTAAGTGCTTTTTGGCTGTAACCTCTTGCAGATTTGTTTTTTAATTAAATCATAGCTGTGTACATTAATGCAATTATAGGGTACAATGTGCTGGTTTTATATACAATTTGAAATACTTTCATGAAACAGGTTAACATAGCCTTAAGTCCAAGTGTATATTTGTGATTTTCTTCAATTCTGGAAAGTTTGCCACAATTACTGAGACACATATAGCCTTTACGCCACTCTATTTCTTCTACTTTTGAACTTAGATAAGTTGTGTGTTCAACTCTCTCACTCTGGTCTTCCGTGTCTCTAATACCATTCTGATATTATGTCTCTCTGGGCTGAATTCTGTATAATTTCTTCTGATACATTCTCAATTCACTATTTCTCTCCTAAACTGTGTTAAATCTGATGTGAAACTCCTCCATAGAATTTTAAATTTTAAGAACTATATTTTTCATTTCTAAAAGTTTATTTTGTAAAACTTCTTATCGTTACTTATAGTTTATTATTCTCTACACTTATCTTCAAGTTTTTATTTTATTTCTTTAAGCATAAGATACCTAATTATGCTGTTGTCTCTAACTAATAATTTTATTATCTGAAGAACTAAATGGCTATTCCCACATGGGTGTTTTCTTCTGGATCTAACTCACTCATGGTGCCTTATTCCTTCTGGCTTTGCCTGTTTGTCTATTTGTTTTGTTTACTGAAACTCTGAGACATTTTTTGAGTCCTGGGATGAATTCAGGTCTTTCCAAAAAGTATTTGCCTTTATTTCTACAGGGAACTTTATAGGATTGCTCTAAATTAAGTTCTCAGTTTGAAATACCTACATAGTGTGAAGTCAAACTAAAATCTTGTAGGAGCACCACATAGTGATTCCAAATTCTCAGTGTCAACTTTCTCCCTTTACCTGGTATCTAGCACCAGACATGCAATTTTCCTTGCATTCTCTTGGGCTTTTACCCCAGTTTCTCCTTACAAGGTAAGTATAGCTCTTTGGGCTCTAGTCTTAATGGCTCTTTGGGCTCTAGTCTTAATGGGGGAAGAAGTTCCTGCTATGATCACTACCTTGAGCAAGCCCTGAACTGTCTCCTGCTTCATACCTATACTGAGGCCATTAAAACCTATACTGAGATTCATTCCATTTTGCAAATGTCTTCTGAAAAAAAAGCTGGCTTCAGAGATCTATTTATCTCTCTCAATTCCCATATTTATTTAACTTTTAACTGAAAAATTGCTTACTTTGTTTACAGATCATTAGAGCACTTAAGATTTTATTACCCAACTTATTTGATTTGATGGAAAGGGGGCTCTAAAAGGAACACAATGTATATCTGCCATATACACTGTTTTTTGAAATTGTTTACAAATGCACAGCCCATTTCGTCACCAGGTGCTGACTTCTCAGTAGAGGACATATTAGACCTTCTTTTCATTCCACTCTAAACTAAATTTAACATATTGTAAGATTCCACTCTTAAGATTAGAAATTGACTTCAAGTCCATTTCTATCTAAATCTATCTAGTTGCTAACTTGGTTTATTTCCTTTCAGCCTTTCTCCCCTTAAATAGAAGTTTTTATATTAAGTTTGAGATTATCTAGAGAAATAATTAAACACAAAGGAATATTCAGCAACTACTAAAAGTAGTTATTTATACATTATTATGTAGCAATATGAAGAAATTCTTTGGATGTAATGCTAAGTTGGGCAAAGACTACAGAAAACAAGTAGACAGAGACAGAGGTAAAGGTGCCAGGAACATGAATGCAGGTGGTGTTTCTCTCCTGGACACTTGTTTTAGGCATCAGCAAAAGTCAGCTGAGTGCCATCAGCAGGCACTCTGAAAATGTGTATTGACTAACTAGCAGCAGGCACTCTAAAATTGTGTTTTGACTGACTAGCTAAGAGTAGGAAACCCATAAGCACAGATTTATCTGGAACAGCAAGTGGAGAGAGCCTATTTTCTTACCTTTACAAAGATGAAAAAAATTAATGAAAATGACTCAATTCATATCCTTTAATGGAAATTAAATACAATTTGCTTCCATTTTAGCATAAACTTTGTTATAGACAACAAATTGCTAAGGAGACTATTCATAAGGAGACTCTAATATTAATTTCTAAATTCCTTTCTCCCTCAACTAAGGAGCTAGTGGAAATCCTCAGCTAGGTGTTATTGAGGCAAGAGACATGTCCATATCCCCCTCACAGTCCCCAGTGGTGCCCTTAAGACTCTGTGGTATAATAGGTGGCTGTTCTTCCATATCAGACCCTACACTGGCCTTCGTTTTTGCACTTGCCCAGAATATACTATGAAAATGGAGACGTACTAACCATGTTGTTAAAGAAATTTTGCATTCCTCTAATATCCTCCACAAAAGGGGTCTACCTAATACTAACTCAGTTTTTATTTGTGTTTATCAGCTGCCTCTGTGACCAATCCAGTCTTACTTAAGCTCTGCTTCCAGCATGAGGAAAATAACTTCCAGATTAGGACTTAGGTGAACATGAACCCATCTTCCCCATCATGCAAAGGATTAAAATTCCTCCCTTGGGGTATACTCACTGCTGTGGGGGTGATAAAACTAGTGCTTGCTACACTGTTCTGTTCAACATTGCATCCTAGCATATAAGCCAGAGAGCCTGGCTCTTATCACTTACTCCATAACTACACTTTGGCTGACTGGACCAATAGTTGAGTATAGATATTTTCTTACTAACATATTAGAAAACCCCATAAATGTATTTTTAAAGTGTGCATACATTTTTATGCATGGAACTTTTTATCTCTTGCAAGACATACCATATTTGAGTTTATAATAAACTCTTTTGGAGTCTTGGGATTGTCTCAATAACTAAAACATTAGTTCCATGAAGGAACCCAGATACTTCTCCATATATAACTCACAGGCTAGAACAGTACTATGTGCATGTGTGCCTGGCATTCTGTAAGGGTCAATTAAATACATATATGAATGCTGGATCCATAAAATCATAGACACTTGCAATTGTACAGCAACAGATGTTATCCACTGCCCCAAGATGAGGAATGCTCTAAGGCATGTTTAGCCAACATCTATCAAATGCAGTGGGGCATGCCCTACCCCAAAGAGGTTAACTAGCCTCTCTTCAGGTCTAAACCCAGCTTGTTCTCACTAATTCATGAGCCCCATAATATCCCATAGAATAGGCACATTCAAGAAGAATCAGGTCTGAGGCTATAGAACAGCACAGAGATGGCAAGACTACCACCCCAACATACAAAGACCCCTGACTTTGCCACAGTCAATGAAGCACACTGATACTTATGGATCATAGAAGACTGAGGATATATTTTAGTAACTTATGAGGCCTACAATTAAGTTAATTAACTTGCCACCATGTACAGAACTGACAAAAGCATTGCACAAATTTGTGGCATTTTGACAAAAACAATTGTCAAAATTGTCAGCTGACTGTGAGAAGCATAGTAGATCAAATAAACATTGATAGAGAAACAGTTACAAGAAAGAATCTTAACTGAAAATCTCAGCATGAGAAAGATGTGTGTAAAAATGGTCTCTTGCACCATGACAATGTACTAGTTCACATGGAGTTTTCTGTGAAGGAATTTTTAGCCAGTAAACAAATAACTGTATTGTTATTATAACATCCTCCCTACTCATCTGATCTGGCTTTCAATAACTTTTTTCTTTACCCAAAGATAAAGGAAATGTTGAAAGGAAGACATTTTGATGACATTCAGGACATCAAGGGTAATACAACAATACCTCTAATGACCATTCCAGAAAGAGTTCCAAAATTGTTCTGAAGGGTGGACTGGGTGCTGGCATTGGTGCATAGCTTCCCAAGGGGAGCACTTTGAAGGGGACCATAGTGATATTCAGCAATGAGGTATGTAGTATCTTTTCTAGGATGAGTTAATGAACTTAACTGTTCAATGTTTTATAACATAGGAAAAAAGGGCCCTGAAAGTAACTTCCAGAGAGTGCCCCATCTTAATGGAATAAGATGCTTTGTGTTTTTCCCAGACCTGTGTTGTCCAGCCATGGCTTCAGATGAAAGGTAATGAGCACAGCTGCCAAGACCTGACACAGTCTCTGTTTCTTTCCAGCTTCGAGTCTTCAAGCTGGCCAAGTCCTGGCCAACCTTAAACACACTTATCAAGATCATCGGAAACTCAGTGGGCGCCCTGGGGAACCTCACCATCATCCTTGGCATCATTGTCTTTGTCTTTGCTCTGGTTGGCATGCAGCTCCTAGGGGAAAACTACAGCAAGAACTGGCAAAAGATCTCTGTGCCCCATGAAGACTGGCCCCGCTGGCACATGTCTGATTTCTTTCACTCCTTTCTGATCATCTTCCGGATCCTCTGCGGCGAGTGGATTGAGAACATGTGGACCTGCATGGAAGTCGGGGAAAAATCCATATGCCTTGTCCTTTTCTTGACAGTGATGGTGCTAGGAAACCTGGTGGTGAGTGGCAAGCCCTGTTTTATGAGCAATGGATGAGGTTTCTGGGTTGTCCTGAAAAGCTTTGCTGTTCTGCATTTATGCTCACATTGTACTCACTAGGTTGAAAAGTCTTCAAACTTTGCAAAGTCATGTAGGACATATTATAATAAGTATGCCATTATAAGTATGCCTGACTTGGATGAATAAGCACATATGACGGAAAAGACTTGAAAAGACTGTAGAATACCAGCCTCACCATTAAGTCTCCAGGACAAGAGACTTATTCAAGCTCCAATTTCCTTAAAATAAAGAAAATAAAGCTTACTCATGGGTTTACTGGAGAGTCAAATTACAGGAGATGACATATACAAATTGCTTGGTGCAGTGTCTGGGGTGCATCAGGAACTCAATAAACGGTAGCTATCAGTTGTTGAAGGAAAATTTTCCTTGCTCACTGTAGGGAACTGTACTCAGAAGATATTTTTTATCAGGGGATGGAGAGCTGACTGCATTTTCCAAGCTGCACAGGTGGATGAGAGTGGTCACAATTGGACAAGAGGAACCTGGGTCATGCAGAACATAATGTCCATAATGATAACAGCAAAATTTGCCCCCCCCCCCCAAGTTTGTGGGGATTCCCTTTGAAGCATGCTGCCAATTATCCCCAACACCCCTCTCTGCCCTAGCCTGGCCTTCTGCCTTCAGTTTCTTTCCACCCACCCTGGTCCTTGCTTTCCCTTTACTGGCTGCTATGTGGAAGGATTTGGTCTTCCAAAAGCCCTTGTCTTATAGCCCTGGATGTCGAAAAATGTGGGCTCCTTTCTTATGAGAGTTTTACAGACAGGAGAAGGTTAAACCAAGAGAAGAGATGAAACAACAAGTCAAAGTCTTTCCCACCCTGGTCCCTGATCTAGGGATACCTTCTGCCTATATCGTCTGCCCACGTGTAGGGCTGCCTAAAAGTCCTTTCTTGCAGGCAGGGCTTACCAACTCTGCAGAGCCTCCCTCTCTGTCAGATAGGACATTTGCTTCCAAGCTCTTATTTTGCATCCCTCATATTATTCCATCTTCACAGACACTCTAAAAGGCAAAGAGTTCCTACTCCCTTCTCACAAATGAAGAACATGAAGTTGGAAGCAGTGAGATGTGCCCAGGATTTCAGAGACAGAAATAGAAGGAGGGGCTTTGCTAGAAGAGGAGTTCAGGGGTGTCCCACAAGCAGGCCCCTTCCTGCTCTTCTCTGTTGTCTTTGAATGTTCCTTGCTCAGTGTGGTGATCGTCCACCATGGTAGAGTCTTGTCCACATGAGGCAAGGAAGTCTGGGACTTCCCTCCAGGCTCTCCTCCACTACTTTCAGAATGTCCATTCCTGCAAAAGGGACAGCACCCACATTGGGTAGGAGAGGCCCATACTGAGGTTGTCCTGCCATCAGGCTGCTGATCTAGTGGGACAAGGGGGGGCCTCAGCTCATTGATTGATCTGTCTTCCCTTCCATTCCTTCTTTTCAGGTGCTTAACCTGTTCATCGCCCTGCTGTTAAACTCTTTCAGTGCTGACAACCTCGCGGCCCCAGAAGATGATGGAGAGGTGAACAACCTTCAGGTGGCCCTGGTACGGATCCAGGTGTTTGGCCTTCGCATCAGGAAGGCACTTTGCAGCTTCTTCAGTAGGCCTTGCCTAATTCCTCAGCCCAAAGTGGAGCCCAAACTGGTGGTGAAGCTTCCACTTTCCAGCTCCAGAACAGAGAACCACATTCCTGCCAATGCTTTGGGGAGCCTTGAAGGTCCCAAAGATGAATACAGTGACTTTATCACCAATCCCAACATGTGGGTCTCTGTGCCCATTGCTGAGGGTGAATCTGATCTTGATGACTTGGAAGATGAGGAGGAGGAAGATGCTCAGAGTTCCTGGCAAGACATAGTCCCCAAAGGGCAGGTAGGAGTTCTCCCCATGGGACAGCCACAGGAAGTGGGGAAGGGCCTCCAGACTGGAGTGACCCAGGGAAGAAGGGAAATTGTGACAAAGAGGTTTTTCAACATCAGGGTTGACACAGCCTGGAAGAGCCCCTGGCAAGCCAGACATAGGAGTCCTTAACATAAAAAAGCTTAAACCACACCAAATGCTAGAGTAGGTAGCATTTGAACTTGAAGAAAGGGTCCTAATTCCCCAGGCGAGCAGAGGGTGAGAAGGAAACAGTTGAGCCCTAAACCACTTTGAGGTGCTTTGGGAATTTTCTTTCAAACAGCTGCCCCATTTGCTCTGTCCAAGCCAGGCTCTGTGTGTGGGATACTAATGAGATTCCTCTAAGAACAGGATGTTGTCCAAGAGCAAGTCATCTAATCTTCACCAGCATCTTAAGTCCTGATTATTACATGAGTCATTTAGCCACTTTTCCCAATAAGTGATATTATAGGGAAAGGATACTTATTCTTTTTGGCACCAACAAATTTAAAATATATTTAAGCCTTTTGAGAATATATATTTTTAAGTACTTTGCACTGCTCCTTACCACTTTAAGCTGGTATATCAATCCTCAGCCCTCATTAACCTCTTCTGAGTGGCTCAGGGCATGCACTTCTACACAATGTGGAAAGGCAGGGAGGGATCCCTGTGGGGCTTCAGGAACATGCAGAGCTGCTGGCCAGGCCACTAAGTGACCTCAGAAGCTTGCGTCTTTAGCTCTTCCATAGCCTTCTTTTCTGCAGCTGTCACATGTGCTCCAGCAGCTGCTGTTATTGGCTGCCATATTTTACATGCCTTTGTCTGGGTGACAGCCGAGGGCAGGGCATAACCAACCCCAGAGTAAAGGACGCGAACTGTGTGACAGTTGTCTGCCACTCAGAAGCATTTTTCATTATTTTGGGGGTCTTTAGGGGGTTCCAGATGGCTAAGTTCAGTACCAGTCCGACCTCTTGACTGTTAATAATGGTCATGGCTAACATCTATTGAGCCATGCCCTTCATGCAAAGTGTTTCATAAGCACTAACATTTTAGTCATCAAAATAACCTGATGAGGTTGATCTGCCTTCTCAATTTTGCAGATGAGGAAAATGAAAATCAGAGAGGTTAAATAATTTGCCTAAAGCAACACATCTTATGAGTAATGGAGACAGGAGTTAAACACAGGTCTTTCTGTCTGTAGTCTCTTCATGCTCCCTTCACTCAGGTGCATGTATGCCTATATATTAGTTACATATGATGAAGTCCTTGGCTCTGGCAGACTGTCATGTGAAAGATCCCTTCAAATTTAGAAGGGATCTAAATTTGTCATCTAAGGGTGTGGCCAGTGGTGGCCAGCTGGGACACTCTCACACTAGCAGGAACAGCTGCAGCAAGCCCAGAGGTATGAAGACCACCTGGTCGCCAGGAGCCCAGGAGGATCTGGAGTGTCATCATCTGAGGACTTGGTTCCATACCTGGGTGAAAAGTGGAAAAACGAGGCTGTTCCTCAGGCCCCTGAAAAGGTAGGTATGTGAGCTTCCTGGAAAAGTTGAACAAACAGCTGAACACTGACGTGGGTTGGTGAGTGCTGGAGGGTGGGTGTGGAGGTGGAGTAATCCAGATTGTACAACTCAGCCATGTAATCTCATTTCTCATCATGGAATTTTTTTAAGTCCTTCCCAGCCTCTGGCTAATCAGTACAGTTTTAACTTTTACCATACCACAATCTCACTCCAAGCTCGTTATAGGGATGGGAAGAAAGTGAGGCTCCATAAGCCATGGGACCTAGGACAAGTTCCTTATCATCTCTGAGCCTGAGTTTCTTCATCTAAGAAGCTGAATGGCAATGCCTACTTGTGGGATCATTTTGAGGCTTAAATGAGATGCTGCTTTTCACATGTTTAGCTCCTACTTGAAATGAATTAAGTGCCCAGAAAATGACAGCTAAGAAAAAAGGAAACAAAAGACAATACATAAGGAAAGTCAAAAATCTTTCAGAGCCAGCAGATAAAAGTTGGAGGTGTTTGCACATGAGGGAGTCTTGCCTTGTGATACTCACCTGCTTTCTTTTGTCCACATCCTTTTCTCTGGCCAAACACAGGCTGGGGCTGCGGAGAAGCTGTCTGCAGGTGATTACTGAACTGACAGCTTTACAGAGACTGAGTGGGAAGAAGATTTGGGGTTTAGGATTATCTTTGAGGTAAAAATAAACTTTGTGGTTTATTTTCTTCAAATCTTTGAAGAAAACAAGTTATAGGGAATGAGGTGTCTATTAAGGTTTAGCATCTTCAAAATCACTGCCTTAAATAATTCAAGAATTTAATTTGACACCTGACCACTGAGTGCTGACTACATGACAGGCACTAGGCTTGGCAAAGATAAGGAAGACATAAGTCATCCCCAAACTTATCAAGCTCTTCAGCCTAAGGAATGTCAGCTCCTGGCTGTGTGCCCCAGGCAAGGCTGACCACAGCAGAATAAGATAAGAGAGTAGGCTGAGATGGAGTTGGGGGCCATGGGTGGACACAAACCACGTGGTCTCCATTGAGTGAGGGTTGTCCCATTCTCCAAGTAGATTTCATGTTTCCTTTTAAGAGTTCTAAGGACTACGCTGGCTAGTTTTTCCTACTCAGATATTTTCAGTACACAACTTTTGACTATTGGTTTTGTTTTTGTTTTCTTGTCTATGACCCTGACTAGGCAGGGAGGGACCTTATAGCGACAGATGGGGACCCACCCCGCCATTTAGGTCCATTAGCCAAGCTATCAGGTTTACTAATATGAGAGTAGCTTCAACTCCTAATTGAATTCATCTCGAGACATTATAGGGCCTGAGCTGCCAGGAGGGCAGCAGGCCCCTGCAGCATTGCTCTGTGATTAAATATTCAAGCCCAGTGAATGCTGAGACTCGTTATGGGTATAATTACAGTGTCTCGGACCATCGCCAGCTCTCCATCAGGGACCTGGAGGTTTACAGCCTCTCATAGCTAAGTCTCTGGGGCTCCACGAAGAGCATCGGTCTTCCCAGCCTCAACCAGTGAGGCACCAAATGTGGGTCCAGTGCTGAGACTGGGCCCTGAGGGGTTCCCCTGCACCCCAGGGCTCTTGGCCAGTCAGATGCAGTGACAGTGTGCAGATTCCCCGGGCCCCTCAGAGAGCTGAGTTCGCTGCCCTTGGCTTCTGCCCTGCAGGGAGCGGATGACACAAGCTCCTCAGAAGGCAGCACAGTGGACTGCCCGGATCCTGAGGAGATCTTGAGGAAGATCCCTGAGCTGGCAGATGACCTCGAAGAACCAGATGACTGCTTCACAGAAGGTAAAGGGGCAGCCACCAACCTCCTCAGACAGACATTAATAAGGGCCAGATTCCAGCTTAGCAAACACTTATCTGGGTCCACAACCCTGGCCTGGGGTCCGTAGGACACAGACAAGCAGAAGAAGCTGCCTGCTCTCAAGCTTGAGAGCACTAGAATTAGACACAGATGCCCCGACTGGCAGTAGTCAGGGTGCACTACCTGCCTCTCATGCCAAGGCAGATGTGGCAGACACTGTCCCTTCTTCATCAACTTGAATTATTAACCAGACTCTTGAGGGTGAAAATAGAATAGGTAGTCACCACCATAAACACCACTTGATTTAGGCAGTAAAGGACCCAGAAGAGGGCCATGACCAGACTGTTTTCCTCAATCCGTTATATAACTCTTAAAAGCAAAATTTGTTTCTTATTATTCTTTTTCCTGAATGTTTAGGACAGTGAGGCATGTTGCATTCTCAATAAATGTTTGTGCAATGAATGAACAAAGAGTTCATACTATGTCCCCGACAATTTTTGAATAGAATTTTTAGTATGATCAAAATATTTCTGAATGTATATGAATCGTGCCCTGTGATTGCACCAATGTACATAATCATGATTCAATAAAATTATTAAAAAAAAAAAACAAAAAAACCCACTTTACTGAATATCTAGTTTCACTTGACCCTGGACTGGGCTGTGCTGGACTGGATCCAGGCCCATCCCAGCCACATGGTGGCCCCTCAATTCAGCTTGGGCTCAAAGTTCAGTCACTCAGACACCACCAAGCCCATGCACAATGGCTTGTTAGTCCTCCATGTATAAAGATAGGAACCACTGCTATCTACAAGGGGGATACTTGAGGAAGACCCAGAGTGGCCAAAACCAAAGGTGGAGAGGAATCTGAAGGGCTGGGGCGAGGAACCACCTGGGAGAGATGCCTATTTTCTCATACTCCAGGGAAGAGGTCTTTACCAAAGAGGAGGCAAATGGGTTTCCCAACAGAGCAGTTTCTCTGCAGGGGTGGGGAGAAATGATACCCTTTACCCTTTGTCTGGTGGGCCATCACCCACCATCAGTCACCTCTCCCCACAGGATGTATTCGCCACTGCCCCTGCTGTAATGTGAACACTACTAAGTTTCCATGGGCCATGGGCTGGCAGGTACGCAAGACCTGCTACCGCATTGTGGAGCACAGCTGGTTCGAGAGCTTCATCATCTTCATGATCCTGCTCAGCAGTGGCTCTCTGGTAAGGGGAGAGGGAATGCCTGCCTTAAAGCCCTCCAGATGGGGTCTCCTGCAATCCAAAGGCCCTGGAGCTGCATCAGTGTATTCTTCTGAGATGAAAGTACCCATCCTACAGCTAGAAGGAAAACTGCAGCCCAGTGTAAGGGTGCCTGTCTGCACCAGGGTGTGCTCTGGGTACCTATGTCATAGCCTGCTGCACCTGGATGTAAACACTTGAGTGACTAAGTGCATACATCCTACTTTATAGATGAGGAAACTGAGACTCAAAGACTTCAATGGACTTTTCCAAGGTCACTCAAATTGTTAGCATCAAAATCTAATTTTGCCATAATTCGTTGGGTTTTTTTTCCATTTTAATTTATTTTTTATTAAGTCATTTGTACATAGATCATACATATATTTATGTCACTATGGGATTCGTTGTGTTGATTATTTGTACCAATTGGAGTGCTTACATGCTACTAATCAACATAGCTTTCACCTCTTTTACCCGATTACAGCATTAAGACATTTGTGTCTACACCTGATAGATACAACTTGTACTTGCAATATGCTCCATAGGAGTGGTCCCCTATTAACCCTTCCCCTATCAACCCACCCCCCTCACTTCCCCTCTTCCTCCCCTTCTCTCCTTCATCTTAGGCTATAATTGTGTTTCATTTTTCATATGCAAGTGTGAGTGATTATAAATTGGTTTCACAGTAGTACTGAGTACATTGAATATTTTTTTTCCATTCCTAAGATACTTTACTAAGTAGAATATTTTCCAGCTCCATCCATGTAAACACAACAGAGGTAAAGTCTCCATCTTTTTTTAGATGGTATACATATACCACAATTTATTAATCCATTCACGGGTTGATGGCCACTTAGGCTTCTTCCATGACTTGGCAATTATGAATTGAGCTGCAATGAATAATCTGGTGCAAATATCTTTATTGTCAAGTGATTTTTGGTCCTTTGGATATATACCTAGAAGAGGAATTACAGGATCAAATGGTAGATCTATATTTAGATCCCTGAGCATTCTCCAAACTTCCTTCCAAAAGGAATGTACTAGTACGTTACTTTGCCATAATTTGATCTCAAAGGCCCTGGCTTTCCACCATCTGACCTTCCCTGAAAGAGTCTACAAAGGGCATGAGCTGTCTCTGTCTTATCAGACCACTTGCAAACCCTGTTACTCCAACAAGGCTCACAGAAAATCATTACAACAGCATTTCTCAAAATGTAACCATGTGAGGAGCTTGTTTAAATGCAGGTTCTAATTGTGTGGCTCTGTGGTGGGGCCTGAGAACTTGCATTTCCCACAAGCTCCCACATGATGCTGATGCTACCTTCTGTGAACCACACTTTTATCCTGTCTTCCTGCATAAAAATATGTGCGGTTGACCAGGTGCTTTGCTCAATAGCTCACTGGCTCATGGGCCTTCTCATTCCTCCTCTCCAATTCCCCTCACCCCCTCACTTCTCTCTTGACTCCTCTTCCTCTCACCCCCTCCCACCACCCTTCCCTTCCCAGGGGCAACTCAGACCTGCACTTGCTGCTCCAGCCCCAGCCCCTCTCCCAGCAGCTCTCCCCATCACTCCCACTTCTGTCCCCATGGGATGGAACAGGCTGGAACCAAATTTAGTTTTCTTGTGCTTTTACTTTGAGTGCTTTTAAAAAAATAACAAGACACAGTGAAAAAAATACTTGGAAATTATAGAAAAAGGTAAAGAAAATACCCAGTTTTCTATTATTCAGAGAGAAGCTTTTCACTTTGAAAAGATTTTGATATGCTTACTTACCATCCTTTTATGCACAAAATACATACATATTACAAAAATAAAACCGTATTTATGCATTCTGCAATTTCTGAGTAAATATTTTGAGGCCATATCATTTAATGGCTTTAGCATGTTCTATTATAGAAATGTGCCATAATTTATTCCACCAATCCCTATGTTTCCTTCTAATACACATTGGATAGCCCTATGTATACTCCCTTGGAAATGCTGGATGATTTCCTGTCCTAGGTCTGGTACTATGCACAGGACTGGAAGATACAAAAATATGTGGGTTCACAGGATAATCAGGTTTAGCTGATCTCATGGATAGCCCTGAAGAACCACAGAGTTGTCCCATCTTGAAGCAAAAGAATAGCTTTAAAAACCCACACCTCAATGCCACTGGCTGAGGGCTGCCCCAGGGGAGGATATGATCTACTAAGCATTTCCTAATGTGGATACAGTTCTGCAGCCCAGGGAAACCCTCAGGAGAAGGAGGCATTAGCATCCCTGAGCTGTTAGCAGCTGACAAGCCCAGCAGCTAGGGGATGAGAGCACTGGCCCACTAAAAGGGAGCTGGGTGGGCATGAATAGCACCCAGTATACTTAGGATACATGCTTGATGGCAGAGTTGCTGGGTTTCTAAAATCTTTCAGTCATATTTCCAATTTGGCCTCCCACAAGCCTGACCTGGTTTTCACTACTGCTGGTCACTTATAAGTGGCAGCTCCCGACAGCCACACTAACACTAGGGTTTCCCCATTCATTCACGTCTTCACAAGTCTGATAAAAGAAAAATAACATCTTCCTTTAATTTGAATTTCCTTGATTACTAGTAAGATAGAATATTGTTTTTAAGGGGCTTATTGGTGATTCATTTTTGTAAACTGCCTGTGAACATCCTCTGATGCTTTTATTTTTAAACCAAGTCACTGTTAGCATCCCTTTGGTTCACTCCCAAAATCCAGTTGCATTCAGTAATCTTGCAAAGTATTGGCAGGGCTATAATTCCCATTTGGCCTGGAGGAAATCATGCTTTGTACCTCACTATCCCACCTCACCTCCCCAACAGAGGAAACAAAATGCTCTGGGCAAGCTGGCTAACAAAGCTGCCTACCTGCAAGGGCTGCAAGCAGGGCTGGCTGGGTCCTTAGTGGTAGGTCCAGGCCCTAGTGCCGTGACTCTGGGCAGCCTGACATTCTGCTCCCTTCCTTCCAGGCCTTTGAAGACTGTTATCTGGACCAGAAGCCCACAGTGAAAGCTTTGCTGGAGTACACGGACAGAGTGTTCACCTTTATCTTTGTGTTTGAGATGCTGCTCAAGTGGGTGGCCTATGGCTTCAAAAAGTACTTCACCAATGCTTGGTGCTGGCTGGACTTCCTCATTGTAAATGTGAGTGGCTCAGTGGGCATAATGTGGGGTTGGGTCCTCACTTCTGACTGATGGCAAAGGAAGCCAGGGCAAAGGAAGCTCAGAGACCGGGCCCTCAAGGGCTACTCCAAAGACAAGCTTTGAGCACTCAGAAAGAGTCTCAAAATAGCCCTGCACAACTGTGAGTAGAAAGGACCATGCAGAACATGATTCAGACACAGTGGTGACTGTCAGGTCAGTCCTCAACTCTTCGGCCCCCATCCAGGAAGACCACTGCAGTTCTCAGCATGTTTGCATTCAAAGTGAGATAACATATGAGGCCCTCAGGAGTCTCATGGCTTTGTCTCCACAGATAGGGTTTTTGGACCTCAGAGAGTCATGTCCTGTGAGCACCTGCTGATTCCATGGTCCTCAGCTCCTGCACTTTAGAATCATCTGGAGAGCTCTGAAAAATACAATCAATAAACACCACTACCAGAGAGATTCTGATCTGACTGGTCTTGGGTGGGGCTAGGCATTTCTAATGAGCAGCCACTGTGTCTGAGAACCCCTGAGTTTACACCACTAGCTCCTACCCAATGTCACTTACAGGCACAGAGGGTCCCTCTCAAGAGATGACAAGCTTGAGCTCATGTGCTCAGACTCACAGGAACCTGTAGATACTAACCCTTGCATTAGGGAATTTACCATGTGCCCTTCACATGTCATAGTGATTCCTCAGAGTCACTCCTCTTCCACTAAATTACTCTATTCTGTCTCGACCATTAACCCCTTCACTTTGCAACATGGCTACCTGGTTATTGTTTACTACAGAGTAGCTGAGGGTTCTTGTGAGCAGGGTGAGGCATGTGCTGTGTTTGTCCCTGCTTCCACCACTCTAGCAAACACCAGCACCAAGGTCTGCACATTGGAGATGTCAGGAAATGCATCTGTGTTTTGTGTTTGCCTCTCAAAATACAGAACATCCTGTCCATCCTCGTATGCTGTCAGGCTGCCCCCCACCTCCAGCAGACCTGTGCATTCAGTTGTCTCCTTTCCTAATGCCAATGTACTAGGAACATCAGGCCACTGTGCCACAGAGATTAGCCATGACGCCTGAGATCTGAGTCACAGGTGATAATTTTGTGCATATAAAATAATTATTCATAAATGCTGGGAAGATGTTTTCTTCTGGCTCCCCAACCCTGTTAGGGGCACAATTACTCCTGCCTATGTAGTTATCACTAGTTTTAGCCCTCATCACCTTAAACTGTTACTTACTCATTCCATCCATCCTCCTACTGATTCTTCCTTCCAACCATTTGTCCTTTCTTCCACATATCCCGACTTCCATCTATCCAGAATTTACTCTTCCTTGTTGTTTTCACACAAACATCCATCCATCTTTACTTCTCCTATCCTTCTCCATTTCCATTCTTTCTATCTTCCCTTCTGCTTAGCCATTCTTTCTAACTTCCTTCCATTCATTCATCCATTGATCCTTAACATTTATAGCTTTCTATCTTTTGATTGATGCTTCTATCCAGACACCCAGTCATCAAACCTTCTGTCCACCCTTCATGTATCCTCCATCTATATACCCTCTACTTATTTATCCTCCATGCATTCATTCTTCCATCTTTCCATTCTTCCCTCAACCTATTCATCTGTCCTTCCTTTCTTCTACTTATCTGTTCATTCTTCCCTTTCACTTCCATTTATCTATTTATCTATTCATCCATTCAATCAACCTTCCAAAAATCCACTTATTTCTTCCAATCATTTCTTTTATCCATCTCTTCATATTTTCATCAAGCATTCATTTTATCCAACCATCAACCTTCCCCCATCCATCCATCTACCTATTCCCTACTGCTATAATTTTTCCTTTCTCTTTAAATTCTTTTTTTTTCATCTCTGTTTAACTATATATCCTATCTATCTTTGTTTCTGTGATTTTTTATTTTTGAATATGTCTTATTGTATATGTTTAAAGTTGAAAACACAATGTTATAAGATACATACATAATATACATATAAATCATTACTGAAATGGAACATATGAACATAACCCTCATTTCACGTAGGTACTCATATCCCCCCTTGTGGCAGAGCAGCTGTCATTACTCATTTAGTAAAACTCCAGAATACTATACACTATTATTAACTATAGTTCTCATGTTGTACATTAGGTCTGTCCTATCCATCTTTGTATCCTTGAATCCATCCTTCTATCCAATCATCCTTCAACTTTCCATCCAGTTGTTTTTCCTTTATTTTTTTTGTTCCTTCCATCCTTCCCAGCATGCTTCCATCTTATCTTCCATTTATCAAATGTTTATTTAAAATTACTGAATGCAGGATTGTCTTACAAAATGCCCT
The DNA here is from genome assembly GCA_963573935.1 of Arctocebus calabarensis. Lineage (NCBI taxonomy): Eukaryota > Metazoa > Chordata > Mammalia > Primates > Lorisidae > Arctocebus > Arctocebus calabarensis. The sequence goes on along the minus strand of CAUYON010106212.1, from coordinate 23,728 downwards.
GGAAGAGACAAAAGCATGAAATAAATGCTCCCTATCTCTAGATGTTCACACTTTAGTCTTCCTGAAGATAAGACACAAATAGCAAAATATATATATTATAAGGGGAGATATAGTGATGACTTCTGGGGATACTGAGTGTCTTGGGAACAAAGATGCATGAGCCTTTTTCCACTCATGGGATGGGGTGATTGAGAAGGCTCCACATGCATGGGTGGTGGCATTACATGTGGAACATAGAAATGAGGAGGAGCAAAGAGGTGCAAAGAGGATTGCTCTGAGAAAAGGCAAAAATGAAAGTGTGTTCTGGGAATAGTTTGACTTCCTAGGATGTATGGGTAAAATATGACTGGAAAAGTAGGCATAGTACAGGCTAAGGAGGGTGGAGCCTACACTGAGGGTGATAAAGGACAGTGAAGGTTGGGAGTAAGAGAAAGACATGGTGATAATCAGATTTGCAGTGGAGAATGAATGGATGGATGGATGTAATACTGAGGCCTATAAGCCATGTTGGATATAGAGCTGCTCTTGGGTGGGTAGGCTTTGCTGGAGAGGTGCCATCTCCTGATTTCACACCTAAGGCAACTGCCCCTAGGAGGCTAAGCCAGAGACTGAATAGGATCCAGTGTGGACCTGGTCCTGAACCTCCTTGCTCTCAGCCAGCCAGACAGCTTGACATCACTTGTTGGTGTCTTGAGCCTTACATGAATGAAGGGAGGGAGTTTCTTCCATTCCAATTCTTTGTCCAGCTCAAATAAGCCACCCATTCAGAGAATGGGCATTGTCTGAGGCCCTAGCACCCAAGTGGAAAGCCCTCCCTTTCTAAAGTTCTTATATACATCCCACCCAGCTGTCAGGATAAACTGCACCTGAATTTAGCCCTTGGTGCAGAGAGGGTTTAACAGGATTGGATCACACCTTCCATGAGGCTCAAGCCTATGCATATGATGTCTTCCTGGCAACTTCAAAGTTCCTAGAAGCGGTGACCATTTTTTCACATTAGTTTGCAGATCTTGGTTCACCACTTAAAGAAAATTGGCCTACCAATAGGGGCTCAAAACTAAGTCATTTTATCTCACATATCTATTGAAGAGATTTCATGGACCAATGTCAGTCACTCTTATTGGAGAATTACAGAGCTGTGAGAATTTAGGAATCCTCTTAGTCTGACTTCTCATTTTACAAAAGGTGACAGTAACTTAAGCCAACAGGTCACAAAATAATCAGGGATTAGGAGGAAATTAGACCCCATCCAGGCTAAGATTCTTTCCATAGGGTAATCCTTGTCCCCTCAACACTCTCTGTGCCACTGATTCCTAGCCCCAGGCCACACTTCTAAATGTTGGCTCTGAGTCCTTACTTTCTGGTAGTGGTACTGCATGTCCTAACCTTTCTGAGAAAATATAATTGAGACTAACTTTACATCCTCACAATAGCCCCCATAAAAGGACATTGTGTCTCCAATCCTCTAAAAGTCAATCAAAGTTTCAAAGTTGTTGGGCTCTGGCTGCTTCCTTCAGAGGGAAAGGTAGAGTTGATCTGATATACTGGGAACTTGGCCACCTACATAGTGATGTGGGAGTAGTAATGTGGGAGACTGAGGGGTTTTTGCCTAGATGTTCCAAGTGAGAGATAAATGCGATCTTTAATAAAAGGGAAGGGACTAAACTCTTCCTAGACCTCTCAAGGTGGAAGCTAGGATGATGACTTAGACAAGAAGGTGTGGAAGGTGGGGCGGAGAGTTCCTTCTCTTTCTACCATGACTGCCTTTTGGGAAACCTGATTCTTTTGCTCTTTTCTACACTCAGATTTCACTGATAAGCCTCACAGCAAAGATCCTGGAATATTCTGAGATAGCTCCCATCAAAGCCCTTCGGACTCTCCGTGCCTTGAGGCCACTACGGGCTCTATCTCGATTTGAAGGAATGAGGGTAAGGCCAATCTCAAAACTTGGTAATCCTGGTCCGCTCAACACTCTCTGTGCCACTGACTCCTAGTCCCAGGCCACACTTCTAAAGGTTGTCTCTGAGTCTTTTCTTCCTGGTAGTGGTAATGCATGTCCTAACTCTTCTAGTTCTTTAAGTCCTTTTGTGGGTCCCTCTTTCCTTGTCACTCATAATAGCACAGCTACCAGGACTCAGACTTCAGTTTTCCTCTTAGTGAAGTGACTTACATTTATTATTCCACAAATACCTATTGTCTGTCTCCCAACTCTGTTTCATATTCTAATTGCCAACATGTCCAGAGTATCCCCTGGGCTCCATCTCTCCACGGCAAATGAGTCTTTCCTCTAACATTCCATTTAAGTGCTTAGCACCTCAATCACCACCCACTGGAATATCTTCTCTCCATCCTCATATAATCATTAGGTCCTGTGGATTTTCCCATCCATCCATATTTCCTCATCTTTTGCTACTGCCCTTTGCCTTGCCGTCATTGCCTCTTTTGGTATGAATGCCTGCAATCTGAGCTTTGTCTTGAGGACTGGTGATTATTCCTTCCCCTTTCTCATGATCACAAATACCTCTCAGAGCAGAAAGTGAAGTTTTGCTTTGTTCTATCATCATTGGCTCAAAACAGTCATCACAGCTTCATAAACAAATTAACCTGTACCTTTACATATACTAGGAGGTGAAGATTTAAATCATTTAAACTTTATGTTATTTCCTATCCAGTTTATTGTTTGCTGGCTTACAAATGAGCAAATTTGTAAATATAGCCTTAGGTTTTCAGTAATTTCTTGACCAAAGTACATTTTAAACTGTATTTTGTGTGTTGTATTGAAAGAGAATAAAACAAGTGGGTGGCACTTGTGGCTCAAAGGAGTAGGGCGCCAGTCTCATATACAGAGGTGGCGGGTTCAAACCTGGCCCCGGCCAAAAACTGAAAAAGAAAAAAAAAAAAGGAATAAAACAAGGTTCTAGAATTCTGCATGTATAAGTACAGCACACACATTCACACCACTAAATGAGTATGTGTGTGCTTGAAAACTCAAATAGTTCCTCAATGCTGAGGAAAGACACTAAAACTTGCCTTGAATAAGGTTGAGGGAAGAGGATTTAAACCTACCTTCAGCTGCCCTGTGTCTCTCAGTCTAAATTATTGTACTAATTCAATAGCATTCCCTGCTGCAGCCAAAGACCACTGGCTCATGAAGCAATCTGAGTAAGTGTACAAATGGGATCCAGCCTGCCCACTGGGGCATTTGGGTGACTCCAGGTCCTTTTCTCTTTCTCACCAGGTGGTGGTGGATGCGCTGGTGGGTGCCATTCCATCCATCATGAATGTCCTCCTTGTCTGCCTCATTTTCTGGCTCATCTTCAGTATCATGGGTGTGAACCTCTTTGCAGGGAAGTTTTGGAGGTGCATCAACACCACTAATGATGAGTTTTCTCTTGTGCCTTTGTCAATTGTTAATAACAAGACCGATTGTGAAATTCAAAACTATACTGGCAACTTCTTCTGGGTTAATGTGAAAGTCAACTTTGATAATGTTGCAATGGGTTACCTCGCACTTCTTCAGGTGGTAAGTCACCCATAACATCAACCATGTCTCTTCCTTTGTCTACTCTATAAAATGGTGAGTCTGAGATTCCCCAAAAGATGCTATGTAGAGACTTAGAAAGAAGTAGCCCTCAGTGAGAACTGAGGTAATTCTCTATTCCTATAGACTATAACATAGTCTAGAGGGCCTTATAGGCTAGAGGGCCTTATTGATGAGTGTGACCTCACAATGGTTCAATTAGACAAATGTGGGCTAATAGAACAGAATAAAGGGTTCAGGCTGGCATGGGACTGCATCAGGTGATGACATAAAACATAATATCTATACAAAATAGGCATGGCATAGCCATGTGCTCAGTCTTCTACTTCCCATCATTTCCTAGATGGTAATTAATTATCTCTAATTAGGTCTATTGTAATGTTAGATAATGTCAGTGACAATGACACTCAAACACATTCACACTTTTTTTTCCTTTCATTATTCATTAATTCCTTCACCCCTTGTCTTCATCCACTCATTCATTCAGTTCTGTTCATTCAAATGTTGATACAATTACTTATACATTTGCCATGCAGTTACCCAGGAGTTCCTGCATTCCATCATTTGATCATGCATTCATTCAATAAATAATCCCTGAGTAGCTATGATGTACCCCACACTGTGCTCAGCCCTGGTACATACAGGCAGGTAGCTACAGATGCCAGGCACTGATGCTATATGAGACACAGAGACAAATAAGTGATTCAAAACATCCCAATAAGTGCTATAAAAAGCCTAGAAGTCTGAGATATCTTACATGCCCTGCACATGCTGGAAGACACACTCAATTTCTAGACACTAAGATTGAAGACAGGAGTGTGAAGGTCTTCTACTCCCACTTCCCCCTCTTCCATCATGTGCATGAGGAAGGAAAGTAGTTGAGAAAATGGCAGCCTATGAAGGGGGGACCTTAATCAAGTGCACAGAGCAGCCTTGTAGCAGTTGGCTCCAGATCCAGACATCTGGGTGCCCAATTCATGCTGTATTTTGGAAGGTGCCACATCTTGAATGCCACCCTATTCTGAAATAACCACACATGGAATTACTTTAAATTATCATGTGGGATTAGCCACCTTGCCCCAGGAGCTGAGCCTTTCATTCGTTCTGCACAAGCCCTCTCTTACTGAGCACCATGGCTTGGGAAGGGTCCAATGTAGATGATAAGCAGACACTGAGTGGCCTCTGCTCCTTGTCTCCAGGCAACATTTAAAGGCTGGATGGACATTATGTATGCAGCTGTTGATTCTCGAGAGGTGAGTCTCAGCCTGCTCTACCTATAGCCTGAGCCTTCATGCATCCTGCCTTGTTAGTCTATATTTAAAGTGAAATGGAAGTGGCCTTGGTACTAGAAGAGGTTATCACCCAGCACCCTCACACTCTCTCTCCCTCCCTCCAGTGGTGTCCAGCTGGCCCTCTGTTGGGTGTTTCAGCCCACCTAGCCTGCTCTTCTTTCATGAACAGTCCCCAGGTTTCTCAAGGTTTTCCTCTGCCTGCCACTGAAGAGAGCATCAGATAACCTCTAAGGGGCAGTTTATGTGAGGTCAGTCCCTGGATGAGGCAGGAGCAAGCCTGGTGGCTAGAATAAAGGGGCAGTGGAGGGATGCGGAGAGAATTTCAGGTACTGTCATAAGAGTCAGGTAGGGAAAGGACCCTTTCCCACTGTGGCAGACAGCATCAAGACCCCCACACCCCCTTCAGCCCACCTCTGAGTTTGCTGCAGGCCATGTTTCTGATTCTCTGGCTGAAGACTCTCTTCAGTGCTTCAGTGCTTGCTCAGCACCTCCTCCCCCAAGGACCAGGGATTTGTTGTCCCCAGGGGAAACCTTTACCAGTAAGTTTTAGGAGTATATAGATAAATATTTCTGCTTCCCTTTCCCTTAGTGGTACAATTCTGAGGTGTGTTCTACATAATTCCTCAAAGGACCCCAACATGCTTCAGCACCCCTTGCCAATGATGATAGCTGCTTAACCTCATCCCCTTCCTTAGATTTTTCTCCCATTCCTGCTTATTCTCTCCACTTCCTCCTGCCTGCTTCCTGGGATCACATCTAAACAAGTTACCTGTGCCCAGGTTCTTGTCTCAGGGCTGGATTTTAGGATGAACCTAAACTAAGACACTCACCCTCATTCCCCTCCACCTTGTCTGGTCACAGGTCAGCATGCAACCCAAGTGGGAGGACAATGTGTACATGTACTTGTACTTTGTTATCTTCATCATTTTTGGTGGCTTCTTCACGCTGAATCTCTTTGTTGGGGTCATAATTGACAACTTCAATCAACAGAAAAAAAAGATAAGTGCAGCTTTGGTATTTCTGCCACAGAGGTGAATCATATTCCTCCTGTCCCCTGACCCACTCTGACCTTGTGACTAAAACCAACTCTACCCATAGCCCTTCATTCCTGAGCAGAAGTCCAATTTTTGCCTTTGACACCAATGCCCACCTTGGCCCCCTGATTGCTGCCCTCACTCCTGCTGCAGCTGCTGGAAGGGTTGCATTTCTATGTCAGCCATGTACCTCCCTCCTATCTTCATCCTGGGGTCCCAACCCCACCCAAAGTGACCTTCCTTTTCACAACTGGAACCAGGTATGTTGGGTGTGTCTCAGGTGAGCCCTTAGAAAATATAAACAAGGGGAGAAGGCTCCAGTACTTGCTACTCTACTGGGGACTCTGACCCACAGAAAACTAAGTCAGGACACTTCAGGAGAAACAGGGTCTGAGCATTGGCAGAGTCTTAACTTTTTTGATTAATAGGGACCTAATCCCAAATAACTTTTCATATTTATAATAGAATATTAAGCCATTAGAGGTATAAAATATTTTCATCCTTTTACTTAATATTCTATCTCTAAAGTGGTAAGGCACCCATTGGATTTGTTTAAACTGAGATCCAGAGAGAAAAGTAGTCACATAGATAAGCCACACAGCACAAACCCTGAATCCTGGGTATGCATTCCTAACTAAACCATTTTCCCAATTGGTAATGCTGGCAATATTTCAAACCTTTCTGAGTCTCAGTTTTCTCATCCATTCAATGGGGTTGATGATAACTACTCTTTGAATTGTAGAAATCAGAAGCAAGTAAAACCCAGTACAAAGAGTAGCTAATTTAGGGCTAAATATACAGTGGTGACTAGATGCTAAGTGTTACTATTAAAATTTAGAAAATATATCTATTAGGGCAGGCATCCAGTCTATAGGAAATCCTTAGCCAGGGTCCTGGGCATTATAAGAGGGCAGGACATTTCTGTGGTAGCAAGACAGTGTGACAAGTGTAATCAGTACATGGAGAGTTTTGAGATCATTCAATCAGTGCTTTCTCCCATCTTACAGGTGAGAGACTAAGGCCCAGACACAGAGCTGGCCAATATTTTGTTCTCAAGTCAAATGAACCAATGATTAAACTGGACTTGAAACTACATGGGCTGACTTCTTGCCCAGAATTCTCAGCATGGTGCCCACTCTCCCCAACCCCCACCTAGATGATCATTCCAGACAGACCTTTGTGTCCCCCAATTTTTTTAAATCTCCTCTCAAACCCACAGATCTCTGCCAATTTTCCCAGTGTTTGCAGTGACTAATTGACACAAACATGCCTTTAAGATAGGTGGCTTTCAAATTATGTCAGGAAGAGAAAGGTTAGGGTTTGAATAAATCAAGCCCAAACAAAACTAATGCCCATTGTAATCTAATTGTTTGTACCATCACATTAATCTGAAATTAAAAAAAAGAAAGAAAGAAAGAAAGAAAGAAAGAAAGAAAGAAAGAAAGAAAGAAAGAAAGAAAGAAAGAAAGAAAGAAAGAAAGAAAGAAAGAAAAGAACCCCAGGGATGTCAAAAATACCTGTGTCCAATTTATTGACTTTATTAACATACTAATTTTCAAACCTGTATGAATGAATCTGGGAAACCGAGAGGATTTCATGAAAAGCATATGTATTTAAAGCTGATCACTTGATAAGTGATTTCTAAAGTATTAAAAATTAACAAAGTTATTGAACACAAATACAATGTATCTTTTCTGCTTTGACCATTTGACTATATAATCAGGTGACAAGTAAGACAACGAAAGAACATAATCTGATCTCTTCCTCCATTTTCAACTGCAAGCCACTGAACTGTTCATCTGTCCCCACCACATATATTAGGTTCTGTTGCTTTTTAGCAAATTATTCATTCTCAACCCCATGAAACTTCAACCTAACCATTAATCTCTGCCCTTGCTCCTCTACTATCCTCAATGAAAGTGTCTTCTCTACATAAATTCAAATAAACTTGCATGGCCTCTTTCCATTTCTGTTTTAGTTAGCAGAATTTACATAAAAGAAGCCTACAGGTCTTTGCCCCTAGTTGGGAAAAACAAGGGCAAAGAATATAAAAGCATTAAACTGTATAGAGTTTGTGTTGTACATGGCAGACATAATATTAACAGATAGATATTAATTACATCCTTAAAAACAAATAGCATTGTGGGTGGCACCTGTGGCTCACTGGGTAGGGCGCCGGCCCCATATATCAAGGATGACCGGTTTGAACCTGGCTCCAACCAGCTAAAACAGCAGTGGCAACTGCAACAAAAATAGCTAGGTGTTGTGGTGGGCGCCTATAGTCCCAGGTACTCAGGAGGCTGAGGCAAGAGAATCGCCCTAGCCCAAGAGCTGGAGGTTATTGTGAGCTGTGACGCCACAGCTCTCTACCAAAGGTGAAAAAGTGAAACTGTGTCTCAAAACAAAAAAAAAAAAAATAAAAATAGCATTGTTAGTAACATTTTACAAATAAGGAAAATGAAGTCAATTTTACTATACTGCAAAGCCCATACAATATGTTGTATGAAAATACTCACTTGACTGATAGAATTGAAAACAAACTGAGTAGGTTGTGAAAAGTAAAAAGTTGGATGGGATTTTAAAGAAAAACAAAGTACAAAATGAGAACTAGTTATTTAATACTGAAAATAGAATGAAGTTTAATAGGATTTCGTTTTTCGTTTTTCATGAAACATTACAGAAGCTGCCTCTACAGGTAGCTTCTGGCTTGATCACTTGGAAGACCTTGACTAGTCAATGTAGTCAGCTTGCTAGATATCTACTCTATTTAAAAATCCAGCCAGTGATTTTATAATCATGTATATTTACCCTGAGAGGCAAAATGAAAAATACAAGACAATAAATGAAGGGTGAATCAACTAGGCTCCAACCAGCAAAGCTAAATCTAATTGTCCTAGTGATTCATACGTTGAATAGAAGTGAATAAGTTAAAGATGTGGTGAACAACAGAATTTGAAATTCTATAATAAGAAATAGTATAAGGGATGACAAAAGAAATGCTCATATTCTCATTTTGTGTTGTTCTTACATAATTATTGCATTTAGTCTTGAGTTTCACATGTTGAAAAATTGGCGATATTCCAGGGAAGAATAACAGGAAGACTGGTGTTATGAATACAGGCTAAAGATATTGAGTTTGAGATTTATTCCTATTAAATATCATGCCACATTTTTCTACAAGGTTCAAAGTAATTAATTAGGAACATCTCCTATTATAAAATTGGCAATAAGGGAAATATAAATATTAAGAAAAAAACATTGCAAGAAAAGGTCAAAAACACTAAATATTATTCTAGGTCATTTACTTATGTTATTCTTTCTTTTAAGCTGTGAGTTTCCCTTTTCTAAAAATGAGAAAATTAAGTCCTTGAGAAGTTAAATAATTTGCCCCAAGTCACACATCTGAAAAATTGGCCCTGAAATTTGTAAATACTGAAATAACATTGGAATATGAAGAAGGCATAGGTGCAGATGCAAAAGAGTAAGTGACTGGTAGGAAATAAGCCTGGAGAAATAGGAGGGAACAAACTAAAAGAGTTTTATACATAGAAATTTGATTGCACCCAAATCACAAGTCACTGAAGACTTTTATGTTGGGAGGAGAATGTTTAGATTCATGTGAGAAAGGTAACCTTGGTAGTATTATAAAAGCCATAAAAGTGTAAAGAGTCATGACTGGAGAAGAAGTGCTCTAGTATAGTAAAAAGTTATGAGGACCTGAACTAAGGCAGTAGCTGTAAAAAAAGTAGAACAAATCAGGACTCTACTGCAAATAGATTTAACAAAGTAGAATTAAGAGAGCTAAATAACTGCTTAGATGTAGGTAGTAAGAGAGTGGGAGAAGTCTATGAAAACTTTGAGCTCCTAACTTCAATTATATTAGGGGACTTCAGATACATAAGTGTTAATAAAAGAAGAGTTTGTGGGCGGTGCCTATGGCTCAAGGAGTAGGGCGCTGGCCCCATACACCTGGGGTGGAGGTTCGAGCCCAGCCCAGCCAAAACTCCAAAAACAAAGAAGAGTTTGCAAAGGTACATACTGAGCATACAATCAGACATGTTTAGTCTAAGTTAGTACTAGAAAATTCAGGTGACGGTTTCTAGCAAGTTGGATATACAGGTTCACATGTCAAGAAAGAGATAAAAACTTGCTGTATAAATTTGAAGTCAAGGACTTTGAGTTAAAATGGTAAGAGAGGATGATATTGCTCAAGGAAAGCACATAACATGAAAAAAGGACTGAAAACAACAATATCCTGCAACATTAAAGTTTAGGATGGGTATTGTGACTCACTATTGTAATCCCAGCACTGTGGTAGAGATAGGTGGATTGCTTGAGTTCAAGAGTTTGAGACCAGCCTAAGCAAGAGTAGGACCAGGTGTTATGCAGGAGCCTGTAGTCCCAGCTACTTGTGTAACTGAGGGAGGAGGATAGCTTAAGCCCAGGAGTTTGAAGTTGCTGTGAGCTATAAGGATGCTACAGCACTCAACCCCATGGCAAATGGTGAATGAGTAAGACTGTCTTCACCACCACCACCAAAAAAAGACATTGAAGTTTAAATGGTAGGTGGAGGGAGGGCAAAGGACACAGGATCTGGCATCTTTTATGTGATAATCACATTGCCTCGTGTTTTACACATAGGCATCAGTAAGGTGGGAAAAAAAAGTTGAATACAAACTCTGGAAAACAGAACTTCAAGAGAGAGGCAATTGTCAATTGAAGCAAACCTCAAAGATCGATTAAGATAAATGTTCACTAGATTTGGCGGTTAGGAGACTATTGGTGGCCATCCCAGAGCAATAGTGTCAAAGAAGTCAGAATTATGAGTCAGGAATTGAAGATGTGTAGGCAATTATTGTAGGCACATTTTTTATTTTCAAGAAGCTTGGCAATCATAAGAGAGTATCTGGAGGAAGAGACAGCAAGGTACATTATATTAGCCCTTAGATAAAAAAATACACAAATGTTGAATGTCAACATATAAATTCCTTTCTTTTGTTACTGTACCACTGGCCACACTAAAATGTATTGATATCCTTTTATGTCCCCTCTAAGCTATAAATTGACTTTAACAATTTGATCAGTTTTGTGACAATGACCATGAGTCAACCTATTGTCTTAAAGCCATCTTTCCTGAATGTCCCTATTTATTTATATTTACTTTCTTGCTTGAGTTAATTGCTTCTCGTTCCTATAATTTGTATAGGTTCTATTTTGTGTAATTATACATAAGACTGGAAATGCAGGGATTCTCTGCACTATTTGGCATTTTCTGTCCTACTCCAAGAGGTTTCACAATGACCTGTCAGTGCTAAATAGCACCATTTGATTCAGTTTATACTAAATCCATATCATAAAATAATGAAAAAAGATATTGGTTGACTCAATTATTTGTTTAGTTGGGTTTAGAAGTTTGATTTATGATAAAACATCATTTAAATTGAAAGCATCCCATCTTGATTTCTTTGTGTCTTCTCTCCCTTAATTTTCCTGTACTTCAGAACTACTGGCAATCTGATGACAAAATTTGTGCATTTCACAAACTGCCATTTTGCTCTTGGCTTTTTCTTCCCTATTCTACTGAATTTAGAGTAACCAAAGAAGATGGAAAACAAATGTTTCTGCACTTTTTCTTTTGTCATTATAAAAAATATTAAATATTCTGTAAAAGTCACTTTTCTCCTCAAAATCCTAATATGCTGACTCTAGATGTACTGATCTCCCTAAAGCTTATATTTCTTACTCCTATCCATCATCTCATAATGCTATTTTCTTGGTATCTAAAGTCACACACAGGAATCTAAGAATAGGGTTTTGTGAAATAGTAATTAATGTGTGTTTTTTACACTTGACAAATACTGGTATTTATACTTATTAAAGTTTGCTTTCTACTGCTAATTACTTATTGTAATTATAATTAATATTTCTTTGCTGCATACTCTGCAATCACTAGCATTAGAGAAATACAGAAATTTGGTAATTAGCACTCCAATTGGTAATGAAAATATGAAAGTACCAAATATACAAATAGATGTAATGGTTATCACCATTAGACTACAACTTTTCTGTAATCTAATTTATATTTTTGGCTTCCTAGTGCAAAACAGTTTAAAACCGGAATGCTAAAATTTGGGGAGGCAGAAAAATAGTACTCTCTAGCCCATATTATGTTGCCCATCATAAAGAATAGTTATTTTCAACCATTGTCTGTAACACATCAGCATAAATTTTGAACTTGTAATTATCTCAATAGTACCAACATACTGAAGTTTTTTCCAAAACAAACGTATGGCTAATTTACTTTACTTTACACTGTATGTTGTTTATACCACTTAGAGTGGCATACAAGTTTCACAAAAATCAAATTACTGGCAGGATGTTGCCATTACAAAAATGGAAACCACTGGGCAAAGGCTTGGTGTACACAAATTTCTGCTTTGAAACCTTACATGATTCTCTCAGTGGTGGTCCAAATCCAAATCAGATCACATTATACAAGAGTAATTTTGTATTCTCTGTGCTGGTTTCAAACTACCCACCATTATTTCATCAGCCAATAAGTGAATGAAAGTAACAAAATGTACATGTTTATAAAATGAACAACATTAGCAGGGTAATGTGATTGGTGAATGGTATTTGAAAACCACAGGTATAAATCTTTAAGACCACATAACCAGAAATTGCTTAGCCACATTACCATTTCTCATTTTACCATAGCTTATGAAATCTCTACCAGCTGCCCCCTCACTATTTGCCTTAACCCTTTAGGGCTAGCAGATAGCTGGAGGAGATTTATTTCAAGAAAAATAGGAAAGCCATATACTCTCAGGGCATAAAAAAAAGAAACATTTTCTCGTGTTCAGAGAAAAGTTGTAAGTCTTTTGCACTTGGCTCAAATCTGGAAGAAAATACACATGCACACATTCCCAAGCAAGCTTTTAACTGGAAGGTTAGTTTTTCTGCAATGTCTGAATTCTACCTGAATCACAGAAACATCAAACAGTCTACAGGCAGTCTTTAGAGATGTGGATAAAGTTGCAAGGCTATTAAAAAATGCTATGGGCTTTAGCTTTTGACAAGGTTCAAAAGCTGATACTTTTATTTGAAAGTATAATTTTCAAAGGAGAAAAAGAGATGGCTATAGGAGTACAAACAATTTTATTTCTATTGAATGATTTTACTGAAAGATATTGGCTATATTTAAAAACAAGAATATCCATGACATGGTAAAAACATTCTTTTAAATAGTGCATAATTACATGGCTACAAAAAAAATGAAGGGTGATTAAAACAGTGTATACTCCAGCCAATATCTTACATTAACATATTTGAACATCAGTTATAAGATGATGGCCGAACAGTTTCCTTTCTTATGAGCTTCCTTTTCAACTTATCCAATAGAGTCCAATTAAAAACTGGAGAAAAGGAACTGAGTTATTCTGCTTTTGTTCTTTATCTGAAGAGACAGAGCGCAAAACAAGTTGACTAAGGTATAGACCTAAAAAAGAATTCCTATCAACTTCTTCCCAGGCTGTGCAGTAAGATCCAGTTTTGTGCTTCATTATTCTCTGATTACTGTTGTTCCCTTAGGAAGAAAGGCAAGACTTTTTTATGCTTTTATGCAACCCTAATAAATGATTGCACCCTACCTGGTACACACTATGAATGGAATTGCATTTAAAAGAATGATAAATTCTTAAAGGCCCAGGCTGGGCCAGAAGGCTTAACAGAAATGTACTGTATACATATTCCTCAATCCTCAAAATTCATTAGCATAAAAACCGTTAAAAACTTCCCCGCCCCTTCTCACCTTCTAAGTTCTTTTACTGCCACAATGCTCTCTCTGTTCCCTGCTTCCTTCCTTGACCTGTAGCACACATCCTAGCCCTCTGAGCGGAACTCATCTCTATTGCTTCCCATCTACAGGCCACTTAGGAAAGACTAGCAATGTAGAAGATCCATTCTCTCCTTTTCCCCACTTTGGAAAAGTCTCTAAATTCCAGAGCTCTTTGCTTCAGTGCACATGGTTCTTCTTACTCTAACGACTCACTTGCAAGGACTTACCAGGAAACATCTCTCATTATATTTGAAAGCTCCAGTTGTACCTAGCGCATTACTACCATTTAAATCCCATTTACTAGGGGCAAGGCCAGGTGGCTCAGGACTATAGTCCTAGCATGCAGGGAAGCCAAGGGGTGTGGATTGCCTGACTTCCAGACCAGCCTGAGCAAGAGTGAGACCTTGTCTCTAAAAATAGCCAGTCTCTAAAAATAGCCGGGCTTTGTGGGGGATGCCTGTAGCCCCAGCTACTGGGGAGGTTGAGGCAAGATAATCACATGAGCCCAAGAACCTGAAGTTGCTGTGAGCTATGACACCAAAGCACGCTATCGAGGGTGACTAAGCGAGACTCTGTCTCAAAATAAATAAATAAAAAAATAATAAAACCATTTGCTGATGGGAAGAACATGCAATTTTTATTGGTTTTCTTATTCAACAAATACTTTCTCCAGGTCTTCATTTTCCCCATCCAATTAGCAAAAAGAGCGTCACAATACACTCCCTTCTGGATGTGAAATGTTAGAACAGGTTCAAATCCTAAGGTACCAAAAATGTAATCCATGAGATCAACACTGCAGGGATTTAAAAACACCATGGGGGCCTACATAAATATTGTTCTGCACATCAAACTGGCAGTGGTGTCATCCACACGGACCTGTGCAGCAGCTTCTGACACAGAATCCTGTCCCACTCTCTGATATCCCTGGGGTAAGACAACATTCACAAATGAATGAATAATTTTCCTATCCACCCCCTAAACACATACACAACGCCTAACCAAAAGTCAACCGAACATTAAGACAAAGTACTATTAGGTCAACTCTTGAACTTGCACAGTGATAGAGAAGAACAATGATCTCAAGAAACCAAAAATCAAGGTACTATGATAAATTTGTTGTTGTTGTACATGTTCCTTTAATAATGCAGGGGTTTGTGCTAGTCAAACATGATGCAAGCAAGAGTGAGGAAAAGTAGACTAGGAACAGTTTGGATGAGTGCTTAGAAAAAAATCCTGAAACCAAGTTGAGTGGGCCCAGTTCAAACCCTTAAGGTCTAAGCTCAGCTGTTTCCCCTCAGCTAGTCAGCAGTCCTTTTATTTCTTTGTATTTACTTCCTATTGTATTTCTTTGAGACAGAGCCTCAAGCTGTCTCCCTGGGTAGAGTGTGGTGGGTGACATCACAGCTCCAACTCCTGAGCTCAAGCGATTCTCCTGCCTCTGCCTCCCAAGTAGCTGGGACTACAGGTGCTCGCCACAATGCCCGGCTATCCTGTGTTTGGTGGGAAAGGCTGGATTCGAACCTGCCAGCTCAGGTGTATGTGGCTGGCACCTTAGCCGCTTGACCCACAGGCACCGAGCCCGTATTGTGTTTCTTATAGTGATTTTTCTAGACAGGCCTTCTCCACATTCCCAAGCACAAAGGTCCTATTCTGTCTTCAAAAACACCCCTAAGAGATATCTCACTTTCTAATCTTCTGAGAAGACTGAGGGGCATGAACTTCTGCATTCTTTCTCAACTCCATAGGAAAATATCTATCACCATATTTTCCCCAACTTTTGTGTAACCTCAAGAAACATGTACCCTTCTCCCTTTGTTAATCACCTCAACTTTGCTCTTGATCCTATCTTGTCCCATTTCCCTTAAAACCTGACCCCATCATTTATTCCAGGCATCATTAGCTGGCGGTTTGAGATTAGCCCACTTAGCCCACACACTTGTATTTGTTCTGCAGGGTATTTCTTTTTCCCCTCTGTGATACTTTTAGATGGGAACACTCTTGACTTTGACTCATCCCTGGCTCTTTTCCACTGTACTTCGTTCACTGGCTTTAGTCACTTATCTGCGCAGACTCTGAAGACCTTTGAGCTTCTGACTCCTGCCTTACATCGTCAGGCCTTTTCACTAGCTCCTTTGCTTCTGAAAAACTTTCTCAGATTCTCAGATTCTACAAATATAAGCTACCTCGTCTCTGGGCCTCTTAGCTTCTGTTTACATTCTCAGATTCTGCACATTCTAGAAATATAATTTGTCTCTTCTCAGGACCTGGCCATCCCCTGGAACTATTATCTGATTCCAACACTTCTTTGCACCACTTCATGTCCTCTCCTAATTCTGTGCCAAGGAAACTCACACATGCACACAAGAATACAAAAAAGTATTTTATTCACATTCTAGAATTTACATATCAAAAATTAAATTCTAAAAGTAACAATAATGGTAAAGATTTACCAACAGTCATCACCTGACACTTTACCAACTTTGAACAAATAATTTAACACCTGAGACTCCGTTTCTCCGTTTGTTATACAAGTATTAATATCGTCTCTATCCACTCTACAGGGTTCTTTGATCAAAATAGAGAAATAATAAGAGATTCTACGATTTAATGTCAGCTATGAGCCAGGCTTTGTGTTGAGTGATTTACATGCATTAATCTCCTTTACTTCTCACAGTAATCTACTGAAGAATATGGCTTTATCATCAACAGTCCCTAAGAATAAAACTGAACCTTACTGAGTAGCTGGCATGAGGTTGCACAATTAGAAAGTATAACTCACATAAAAATATTTGTGTTAAAAAAAGAAAAAAAAAGTCAAGCGCAGTGGCTCATGCCTGTAATCCCAGCACTCTGGGAAGCCCAGCCAGGTGGATCCATTGAGTTGAGAATTTGGACACCAGCCTGAGAGTTGAGAATTTGGAGACCAGCCTGAGACCCACGTCTCTAAAATAAATAGCCAGGCATTGTGGTAGGTGCCTGAAGTCCCAGCTACTGCGGAGGCTGAGGCAAGAGAATAGCTAGACTCTGTGAGTTTGAGGTTGCTGTGAGCTGTGACACCACCACACTCTACCAAGGGCAACAAAATTGAGAGTCTGTCTCAAAAAATATATATATTTGTGTTATTTCCTTTAAGTCCTGGTTTTAAGATCAATCCTATGTAGAAATAAATTAAAACAGCTACTAGCATATTCTGTCTCCTAAAGTAACTTAATTTTATCTTGGTGCAAACCTTTATAGTACATAAAGGTTCTATGTGTTTAGAACCTTCTATGTATTTAGAATACAGTATTCTAAAACACATAGAACTTTTTACCAGGTCATGTGTCATCTTCTTACTCATTCACATTGGCCTGATCATTCCCAAGGGTAGATAGATCAAAGAGGACATCTCTATTACCCATAAGTACAGCCTCTTGCAAGTACAGTAGATGAATTACCAACTGAGATCAGTGTTCTTGCAATTTAACTACAGAGATATAAACTTTAATTTTTCTTTGTTCCTCTTTCAGTAAGGTCTAAGAATTACAACTGATAAGAAAATTGCAGTTATCTGACAATTCTGAATCACCTTAATTATGAACACCAGCCAGGACAGGAAACTTCCGAATGAAACTACTGTGCTCATATATAGCTGCGTTAAACTGCAAAGGTCAACATTGTTTTGCTATCTTCTAATTTTTCAAATATCCACACTGACAATTACAGAGAGAAGCACAAAAGATTTCCAACTAGAAATGAAATAAGTCACCAAAATATGTAAGGCCGTCAGGTATTCTCAATGGCTATATGATCAAGATTGACAAGGCAGATCTAAAGCATGAGCAAAGTGGCTCAATATCAACACCGCTAAGAAGACCTTCTCCTGGAGTCTCTAAATCTGCTTCCATATTTTGTCCTGAACTAGAAATCCCTCTAAATCAGGATCAAGATTTTCATTCTACATTGAAAGTCAAGGCTGAAAATGTAAACTCTCCCTAGACAGGCAACACATAACTTACTTTATTCACACTTAGATAAAAATGACTGATAATAGATCATTCCCCAAAAACAAATTTTTTGAGGAAATGGAAACTTTCAAGGACTGCCTTTATATCAGGTTTCTTATTTTCCAGTCTTGCCAAAAAATGATGGATATCTTCACTTGCATCCCAAGACTACCCAAACTTAGTAGTGCTTGCCTACTTTAATAGGAAACCTCTGAAAGCTCCAAACATTAGGAAAAAGGTTGGTTTCATATAAAGATGCTTCTTGCTCCTAGTAACTCATATATACTGCTACCATTCACTACTTTAATTCTGATCTTCTGTGACGCAGTGTGTTGTTTATGTTTCTGACTCTGCAATTAATGCTTAAGATCGGTTCCTAGGTTCTAATCTTATTGTTTATTCTGCTCTTCATATTTGTAGGATATTAAATATCTGAGCATCTGGTTGCCTAGTTTTCACCCCAGATCCTCTCTTCTGGCATTAATTTTCCCCCTGGATTTATTTTACAATCTTTCACCAAACACACTTCGAGCCTAAATTAGAGCAGCCCCACCATCCAACTCTATTTCTAGTCTAATTCTCTAAGTTGCCTCAGGTATCCAACAAAAACGTGGCTCTTCCACTCTGTAAGAAATAGAGGCCCACGATAGGGCAAAGTGGTGGATGTGGACCTGAATGTGTTCTGTCTTGCTTAAAAATGAGTTTAATTATGATGGTGAAAAGGAGCAGGGAAGCAGGAGTAGGCAGCAGTTCAGTGTGTGGAACCTGGAATCAATCCTGCTTTCAACTTCAAACTGTTCCCCTCACTAGTTTTATGACATTAGCCAAGTTCTTTAGCTACTTGGTGTTACCTTTTTGTTGTATAAAATGAAAACAATACAATCAATCTCATAAAGCTATTTTGAACATTACCTATTGATTTTAAAACTATAATTATTTAAATACAATTATAACTATATTTTAGGCAAAGCATGTAAGAAGCACATCAGGGTGCTAAATAAATGTAAGGTATTAATATTACACAGGCTGTGGTGTGGCAAAGCTCTTTGACTTTGGTTGAGAAGAAAAATAAATCACAGTTCTAAGGAATGGTCAAAATGGTCTGATGTTGCATCCAGCTTGCTCTGAACGCCAGTGTTTCGATTGCAATTGAGGGCACCAAATATAAAAGGGTATCAACTACTGAGGCCAATACCTCTGTGGTTGATTTCAGTACAATCATTTGAATCTCTTTATGTTTATTGAGATGTCTTTGCCTAGTTGTTAGAGATTATTTTATTTCCTTTCCATTCCTATCTTCTTTCTTTCATTCTAATGGTATTTTGCAAAGGGGCAGCTTTGCTTTAAAGGCCTAGTAATGTGATCATACCATTTTCCCAGAATAAATAATATTTAGTAAGGGTTTTTTTTTTTTTTCTTTTTAAAGAATACTGGGAGGTAAGCTCATATTATTTTTAATAATATTTGGTATGCAAGGGAATTCAGTAAGATGTATATTTTGCTTTTCAGGGAACAGAGAAGTCAGGTTTCAAAGGCCTCAATGAACTCACATATTTTGGCTGTTGAAATAAGCTTGAAACAGTGAGACTAGCAGGGGGTCAGAGAAGAAGAACGCTCTTCTCATGCAGTCTGACCTTAGAAAAACAAACACAAATCAGCAGGCCTTCTGGGCCAATGACAATCTCTTTCATCTGGGCAACCTGACACACATGTATCTCTATAAACAGATTATCTTCCTGGGGAATATGAGTGCAGACTCAGCTAATAAATAAAAAGAAAACATTCTGACCAAAGGGCAACATGCGGGCAAGAAGAGTCATGTGACCCTGATACTGTATTGACTAAAGAAAAACCAAAACAAAGCAAACACAACAATGAAAAACAAGCTCAGTCTGGTAAAGGGCAAACCACTGACTGATTCAGAGTATTTAATACTTTCCTCATACCTGGATACAGCCTCAAAGAATCAAGAACGCACATATTCCATTAATGTTATATTAGGACTTTTCAATTTCTAACAAAGCAGCCAGCCTAGACAGAAAATACGGGGATACACAATTAGAGACAAAGTGTTTCAAATTGAACTAGAAGGTTAAACTTCTATAAAGTATAACTCTAGCCCCTATCAGTAACAAATGCTTCAAGCAACTGTGGGTATTCAGCAAAGGACACATGGAGAGATCAAGAGAGGAAGGAACACAGACATTGTAATGTTCTTACCAATAACATACATTGCAGGAAGAAACCATGTCAGCAGTATTATCTTTTAACAGGAAGGACAATGAGTTTCCTAACAGCTGTTTCACATTTTTAAAGCCATTCCAATCTAAATGAAACATGCTTGATAAGACTTTGGAAAATAAACCTTCCCCAAACCCTGTTATAATGAGGCAAATATCATTAGAAACAAATAGGCTGTTTGAGGATTGTTCCCACCTATTGGAGATAGTCAAAGGCCCTGGAATCACAAACATTGATATCAATGAACTTTTGATCTCAAAACATCATGTGGAAGCTCAGCAGCTACTTTCACATTTTATTTCCCTTGCCATAACTATACAGAAGAAATATAATTTTTTAAATATCAAAATGCCTTAGTACATTTTGTAGAGTTAGTAGATGCCAAATTTCTGTCCTAAAAATAAAGGTGTTTTTATACCAGAAGCCAAAAAAAGAAAGAAAGAAAAGAAAAAAGGAGGGCTGAAATTAATATGAACTTTTTAAATTTTTGGTAAAAACACAGAACATGAGAGCTGCCCACTTAACTAATTTTTAAAAATACATTAGAGTTCTGCTAACTAATTTAAGCACAATGTTGTACAGAAGATTCTTAGAATGTTCTCACCTTGCATGGCTGAAACTCTATACCTATTGAACAGTAACTCCCCATTTCTTCCTCCCCTCAGTCCCTGGCAACTACCATTCTGTGTCTGAGTTTGAGTATTTTAGATACCTCACATAAGTGGAATCAAGTACGATTAACTGTTCCTATGACTGACATGTTTCACTTTACATAATACCCTCAAGATTCATCCATGTTGGAAGCCAAAGGTGGGGAGCTGAGCCACGAAAGAAGTTCGGCAAGCAGTGACCCCAAGGAAGAGCATTCAAGAAAACAAATTACAGGTACAAAGCCTATTGACTAGAGGACAGGAGACGAGGCCCAACACATGTGCCAGCGAGCAGGGAAGAAAAGACCTCTCATTTTACCACGCTGGAGAGAGCTGCTATACACCATGTCTCTTTCTCCAAGGAGGTCCCACTTATGAACCTAGACACCACCCTGCCAGGCATAAAAGTAAACAGATATTTTCCCCCACAGGTCCAAACTTCCAGTCCACCCTTCCCCCCTCACATGGTGCTCTGAAGTTTTGCCCTCTGCAAAACTCAAGTCTTTGGTCTTTTCCTGAGAGATCTAGGAAAATTGTGGACCGCCAACCAACAGGACAGAATCTGTGACTAACAGGGGAAAAGGAGGGTGTGGGAAGAAAGGGTCACTCAGCGAGAGGAGGAGCAGTCCCCTGGTTATGACTATACCCTGCCAGTGGTGGTGTTGACCCTTGGTTCAGGCCATGTCTGATAGGATGGGGTACAGAACCCCCAGCTCTGACAGTGTTGCAGGAAAACAAGGCCCAAAGGAGAGAAAGAGCACCTAAACACCACGTTTATAAGAGGAAGGGCTTTATTCACCAGCTGGGAGCTTACGGCATAGAAAAATTCCAAATGGCCATTGCTCCCCGTCTAGCTTGATCCTTCCCTTTTTATCGACAGTCAAGAAGTTCCACCCCACAGGTACCCTTCTCATTGGCCAGTTTGAATCAAGCGGGAGATGCTAGTCCAGCCCCCACAGAACTACAGGATTTCACAGAACTTGGAAATTTCCAAATTCCAGGAAGTTAAGTTTACAAATTCCCAAGGGCTGACTTACCATGGATAGGACCCTGCAAGTGTATCCTTTTGCTCTCCTTGACAAGACCTGTTCTCCCAGACCTCAACCCTCTCAGGTATCTTCTCTCATTCCCCCCTTTTGGGACTTCAATATATCTTAATTTGGGGTCTCAATATCAGCTTGTTTCTGCAGGTGCTGATATTAATTACTTTTTAGCACTTAGGTCTTAGGGACTGTGACTTCTTGGGTTCCCTACTCAGGCCTTAATAGTACTGTGGTGGTGGGTTAATATACATATAAGTTTTTACTTTTCTTTGTGACATTTTCCCTCCTTTTCCCAAAGTCCAAAAGTCCAATTAAGACAAGTCCCTCGATGAGTTTCCTCAGGCTTCAGCCGTGTGTTGACCAGCCAGCTTCCAGGATGTGGCTGGAGCAGGGCATGTTGTCTGTCCTAAAAGTTACCTTTATTTACCAAGGGCCAGTGAAGTCCTATTCAGCCAGCTGTGATGACCGGCAATGATGACTCAAGTGAGGATTCCTTCCATCTTCACTGCTGTGTGTGTGGTCAGGATGAGGGTGGAAAGTCCTTTCTACCCTGGTCTCAGGGGGACCAGTTTCTGATTCTAGACCTTGACTTGGTCCACTTGATCCTCCAGAGAGAAAGGATGTACAGACACAAAAGACTAAACAGAACATGGTTAATTACCTGGGTGGAGATTTTCCTTGCTACTCTTTCTGGGATTTTTGTCTACTCAGTTCAGTCTTTTCCAGTTTTTTTAGGAATTCCTGCTAAATTGCAGAAGATTGACAGAGGCCTCTTTGAATAACACCAGTGGCAAGCCTGCATTCAATTAAGCTTTGCTTCCTGGCAGAGTTTACCAGTTTCTGCTCTTATGGTCCTGTTCCTGCACTTTACCCTGTCTAAGCTTTGAGGCCTATAAGTTATTCAAAACTTTAGCTTACTATTTGCACTAGTTCTGGCATGAAGGCTAGCCCATTGTCAAATTTAAACCAGAGTGTCAACCTAGACTATGGGACACTTTCTCTGGACAATACTTTACTACTTCAGGAGTCCTTTTATCCTAATGGGGAAAGCTTTTACCTCTTTCAAGTCTAATAGACCATCACCAGCAAGTACTTGTTCCCTCTAAACCTGGGCATTTCAGTAAAGTCTACCTGGAAGTCCTCGAAGGGCGTTGCTCCATACGACTGGATTCTTGGGGGTACTATCAGTCCTTGGTGCACATCGATCTGGCTGTAGGTGACACACTGTAGACTGACAGTTTTGGCCAGAGCTGCCAGGTGGGAGAGGTAGAAGTACCGGCCCAGCAACTTCATCAAATACTCCTGTCGCCACGGTGGCTCCTAGAACCTAGGGGACTGCTACTCGTCCATCTGGCATCTTTATCCATCCTTCCTCTGCTTCCTGGCTCCTCTCTACTGCCAACCACTCCTTCTCCTCCCAGGAGTAGATGAGATCATTTCCGGAACCCATGGGATGAGGGGAGCCACTCGAGACACCACAGATCAGGAAATGTTACTGATGGGTATCTGGCCAGTTTTTCAAATGGCTTTTCTTATTGGCCTTATTAAGTCACCTGAATTCCTTAATGCAGTCTGGACACCTCTGGAAATGCTGTTCCAGCCAAAGCCTTGGTAAAATAACCAGTGCCTTCATCACGTCCTATAGAACAAAACAGATTCTTATTGAACTTATGCAAATAATTGTATTGTCAGAAATTAAGAATACTTACAAATGGCTTTCAAATTCTGGAGAGATCAAGGAGAGAGAAAAATACATGTTTCAAATTCTGCTCGTAAGTACATACATTGCTTGAAGAGCTACAAATAGCTCAAAAGACAGAAAATTATTTTCTTGACTTCTGAAAAACAGAATGCAGACACAATCAACAATATTTCAAACAACAAGCCATTGCAAACTAGCCCAGTTCTACGTAACTGATTTCTATTCTGTTTGAAGTTAGGTTAGCAATATTCATAGACATGTTAACTTTCCAATGAAAGTTCTAAAAATCTGCTTTTAGTTCAAAGGTATTCAATTTCCAAAGACATCAGGAATTTGAATTTGAGAGAATTTGTCAGCCTCTCTTAATATTTCTTTTTCTTTTTGGTTAAACTTTGGACTCAG
>CAUYON010106208.1:0-13743 GCA_963573935.1 Arctocebus calabarensis | reverse complement strand
AATGAAACTAACATTTGACAGCTGCCTAATCTTTGATAAACTAAACAAGAACATATACTAGGGCAAGAATCCCTATAAATGTTGCTGGGAGAACTGGATATCCACATGTAAAAGACTGAAACTGGACCTGCACCTTTCTCCCCTCACAAATATTGATTCAAGGTGGATAAAAGACCTAAATTTAAGGCATGAAACAATCAAAATTCTCAAAGAAAACATGCAAAAAACACTTAAAGATATCGGCCTGGGGAAGGACTTTATGAAGAAGACTTCCATGGCAATTGCAACAACAAAAATAAACAAATGGTACTTAATTAAACTGAAAAGCCTCTGGATAGCTAAGGAGACAACCAAAGCAAATAGACAACCTACAGATGGGAAATTATATTTACATATTTTGAATCAACCAAAAGCTTGATAACCAGGATCTACAGAGAACTGAAATTAAAAACGCCAAGATGAAAAAAGCCAACAATCCCATATCAATGGGCAAGAGAGATGAACAGAATCTTCTCTATACTTTTTGATAAGTTATTCATAAAACCTAAGCTGTTCTAAAAAAAAACTATTAGTAATTTTAAAATAAAGAGAAAAAATATATATAAGTAAGTTACTCATGCTGTGGGTTTTCATTAATTTAGTTTTTGTCTCTCATCATCTTGGCAAACACACATGTCTAGCCAAGACTTCCTGTATATTAGCCACCTCTGACTCCCCAGTCCAGGTAACATGGCATCATCAGCAAGATGAATCAGTATGAGGTCCTTGGAATGTCCAGTTTTTTTCAGGTGTCTTTGAAATATATTATATCTGGGTAAAAGAGTTCAGACACCTGAAACTAAACTGTATATTTATAGAGCTGTCTATTTTATAGGAATTAAGTGTAAACATTTTGGTACCTTTTTTCTGATAAGAATAGATGGGAAAGTATTTGTCATATGAATAGTTCCACACTGCATACCTGAAGGACTGTTCATCTGCTCTAGCAAAAAGGCTCTGCATCTGGTAGAGCAGCTGCAATTGGAAGAAGTACTTGGCTAGGTCAGTGTTAGTTTTCTGTTATCCTTCACTATGTGCCTTATTTTTGCAGAGTCCAGGCTGGTGAATTCAGTGGAGGGAAGATGTAGACCAACATACACGCACCCTTCAGTTATTTCGCAACAGTACTCATTTCCATTATTCTTCCCAGTCAACGGAATAGCTATAGAGTCTTCCATTTGGCTTTCTCCACTATAATATCTCCTATCCCATAGGCTAAGAAACCAATGAAGGGGGTTCTATCAATTATCAAGTATGTCTATTCTCATTTGCTATTTAAGGTACTATGAGCTAGAGCAGAAGTTCATTTGTTAACTGGATCCCATTTGCTTCACTTCTAACAAGGGCATGTGATGATGCTTCAGGTTGGTGAGTATCTCTGTCCACTCAAACTTAATTCCAACATCCCTAAAAGTGTTTGAGTATTTTCCTTTCTGCAGTGGATGCTCTATCGTAGACCCATTAGAGCTCAGTGCTACCTCATGACTGAAAACTGGGCAAGAGGTTTTGACATTTTATTGGGGCAATGGCTCTTCAATGTTTTGGTTGTACATGCTTAATTTATTTTGATTGTATTACTGGAGCAGTCTTCTTGATGTCTGCCTATTTACTACTGTTCCCTTAAAGATATTATGTTTTATAAATCATCTCTATAATCTCGTCAGTTAAGCTCACGTCATCATAAATGATATTCTGACCTTGGTACTAATTCCAAAACTTCATCCATTTGGCTTCTCGGTGTTAAGTAATGCCACTTACCTCTATTCTTTCAGAGTCCTATCTCTATTGGCAGCATCAATATGGATGTTCTCACCCAATGTGATTGCTCCATTCTTACTTTTAATTCAACTTTTAAGTAGTGTGGTTTCTTCATTACCTCCTATTTAGATTATTGCTCTGTGGTAGCTTCTTAAATAACCTGACATTTTCCAGCTACTCTAGTCCCTTCCATTTCAATTTGGGATGATCTTTTGAAAATCCAAATCACTATTACTTAACCACTTGCAATATTCTAAACACATTCAGTGTTCTCAGGACAAAAAAGAAAGTATCTCATATGACTCCAGAAGCCTTTGTGGTTTCCTATCCTTGCAGCCTTGTCTCTTAAGCAAGTTTTCTTTATAGCCTGGACCGAAACTACCTCATTTTTATTCTTTCTTCTCAATTCTGTAAAGTGCTCCTTCTAGATTCAAAGCTTTTAAAAATAGCACTTCCACTTCATATGATATTGTTCATCCTTTATTTACTTTCATAGTCAAATGATACTTGTTCTTCAAATCTTGATTCAAATATTTACTTGGATTTTTGGATTTTTGATAATCCGCTTGGGTTACTCCCTGCAACTCCAGATATAACACATCCTGTATTGCATGTTCTCAATGAAGTCCAATTATATCTGTCCCATTTAGTACAGGGGAAGACATTAAATTGTCAAATGTGTCCCCCTGATTATACATTAAGGTCCATGGGGGTAAACACTATGATAATCTTCTCAAATATTCACATTGTGACTGTTAACACAGTAAATAGTCAAAAAATTACTTGTTGATTGAATGATAGTTTCATGGTCATGAAATAATTCTCTCTTTGTCTCTGTTTTTTTGTATCTCTGTTTCTTCTACACCCCTTCCTCTGTGTGTGTTTGTGTGTGTGTGTGTATGAGAGAGAGGGGAAGTGTGTGTGTGTGTGTGTGTGTGTGTGTGAGAGAGAGAGAGACTGAGAGAGAGAGTGTGTGTGTATGTATAGAGGTGAGAAGGAGAAATGGAAATGTGGAGTGGGGAGAAAAAGAGAGAAAGACATGATTAGAGAGTGATTTTCATCATACTTATAGTTACTATTTATTCAAAAGTTCTGAGTCTATCATCAAATTATGTCTCAATTAATGATATTATTGTATATTTTCCACATTTTGTTTAATTAATAATATTTTCATAAAAATGTTAGTACTTTCTTCTTATTTAGAGAATACCAGATATTTCATTACTTTCACACATTTGAACTTTCCTCTCAGAGTGAAATCTCATGAAATTAGAGCTTACAAATAGTAATTCCCATCAAGTTGGCCATTGTCTAGCTGTAGAGTACACCTACACCTCAACATTAAAAATTCATCCCTTAGTTACTATAACAAAAGCATCCTCAAAAATGTCACTGTAATAAAACAATGATTCACTTCTACAAAGAAGAATTATACTAGAAATAGTAGCTCCTTAATTTGTATGAATGAGAATATGAAATAATTCCTCTGATTCAGATAATATTTTACCAAATTGTAATTACTTACTATTTATTTTCTTCTAAGTATGAATTTTTTCTCTCTTCTTTAGCTCTACCTATCTGCAAATAAAACCAAAGTGATATTTACAACCAAAAGTTATACAATATTTTCAATCAAATTTGGTTTTGACCACATTAATTAGTTGTTTTTAGAAATGAAGTCTGTGGAATAGAGTTCTAGACAGTCCAGATTATATTCAAGTATGGAGAATGGGGCACAACAGGAAAAAAGGAAATAGAATTAAGGGCTGATGGCAGAAGCACACAACTTATGGTACAGGACTGACCTTCAGTTATTTCTATATAGTATTTCCTACTTGTTAGCTCATTTATTTTTTATTCTAAAACACACTCTTTCTGTTAACTACTTTCAACTTTCTCAGTCTTCTGTCCTATTTCCTCTTCTAAAAGATTTTTTAGGTAGAGAATATAAGAAATATCTTAAGCCTAAGTATAATTTGAATTAGATCACAGATCTAATTTAACTCATATTCTCAATTAGAAATTAAATAAAGAAGTACTTTTCTGTCTTTCTGAGTTTCGGGGATCAGAAATTGATGCTTTAGACATATTGCCTAACAGTTTTTTCTATCCAAATATTTATATTTTTAGATGTACCTTCTTGGTAGACAGGTGTTTGGTAAAAAACAGTTTAATTTAATTGTATTTATGTACAGAGAGAGATATACATTTATATGAAAATTATTAATCTACCATATATCTACTACTACATGTACCACTGATATTATTATTACTATTGACATTATTTTTATATTTTTATTACTACTACTCTTATTACTACTCTTACTGGATGGCACCATCTTCTGGCTGCCATATAGTGAATGAACACATTATTGGACTCAATGTCCAAAACAGTGCTTCCGGAAACATGTTCGTCTTGTGTTTTACTGATGACAATACCGAGGCTTACAGATGCCAAATTCCATAGCCAAAGTTATTTGACTAATAAATGTTGGAGCTGAGATTAGAGTTTATGTTATTCAGATTCCTAAACCTGAATTCTTTTAAATATTATTCTCCATTGTTTACATTATTTCAGCATGTGCATAACATCCTACACAGACTTCAAGTCACTTAGACGAAAAACAATAAACAAAAACAAATCAGGAGATTCACAATATAGTAGTAATTTTATTTCTTTATGGAGACAGACAAGTATTGGGTTTTTTTTCCTTTTTTATCTTTGCGATTTGAATTCTTGTAGTCTATGACTGATGTTATAAAACCTCAGATAGGCAAAGGGGCCTTTGTTTTATTTCTCTGATATGTTCTCAGAGAGGCAACTCTATATGTGCTTGACCTTTTCAAGGTTCTGCAGTTTGATTGGATGGCTGCCTCTGTTATCACCTTTTACAACCTCTCTTTCATGTGAGAAATCAGGGTGGATCGGAGAGTCAATCAAATATGGAATATTGAAAAGGTTACAGCCGCGCTGCTGATGACTAGCTTTCCTGGACCACAATGGTTATTAACATTCAGTAGCCTCATTCCAATGACAAAGATTGTAATAAGAACAGATGAGGCCAAGGTGTGAATTTTATCCTTTTGACAATGATCAGAAGGGAAATGGATCAGTCTGCCTCACTAGTTCTTCTCTTACTGAGCTGCCTGTTTATAATCCTGTAAATCGACTTCAGTGTCAGGAATGGGGGTCATGTTGACATAAATCAGGACCAGGGGTGCATCTTCCTGGATATTGCTTAGGGTCACTCTTTGCTATTATAATTGCCTTTTACTGTGCTTTCTCCCCTTCTTCCTATTTCTACATGGCATTTAAAAATGAAATTGGCTTTTGAAATATTGGCTGCTTTCATTTTTATTAGGACAGAGGCTTCCTGAAAGAGTCAACCAGAAATGCCATGGAGTGGCTGGTAGAAGAGCATCTTAAAGTCTTATTAAATACATAATTAACTTTACTATTGAAAGCAATATTTGGTATTAAATTCAAATGGCAAGGATAGTGCCTGAACTGTTATACGGCATCTCACTTTATTACTGGTAAATTTACTGTGTTTATTCATTTTGAATAAAGCATATCACTGGGGATATTTTTACCTGAAATGTTTTCTAATATATTTTATTAAAGGAGTTTTATGTTTATTTGGGGTTTTTTTTTACATTTTTTTACATTTACATTGGGTTTTTTTTACATTTACATTTTTAAATCTTTTGTTGAATTCCAAATACTGTGGAAAATGCCTAGAAACCAGCCTTTAATGAACAATTAGAATTATATTGTTACTCATCACAATATCCTTATTAAATGAAAAAACATGTATTTTTTTTTTTTAGGCACATCCAAAACTTGAACATAACATATTCATTGGCCCAGTTGATGCTGGTGTTTAAATATTTGATTACAATGAAGAAGGAGAAAATATTTCACAACACCCAGGAAAACAAGAGAAACTTGGAAATAAGCAACTGTGCACACAAGAGTGTTGTGCTTTCCTTCATGTAACAAAATAATTTACTACATTCTACAGAAAGAAAATATGTTTTTCTGATTAAATTCTTGATGCCATAAATCTTGCATCTGTCATCTGTTCACAACAGCTTAGTTTATTTCCTTGTAGCTCTAATTAAAGGTCAGTTTAAATTTTCATGAGTAGCTCTTTATGAAGTTTTCTGATCTGGGTGAATATATGAATGCCTCAACTGCTGTGCCATAAAACCTGCTGCTTTGAGCTTAGATCTGCAAGGTTGTCACCTCCTCTGCATAGCTGGGAACCTCCTCTTCAATCCAGGGCATCCCAGTATGTGGAAAGCAGACTGGGTAGATAGTACCAGAGCTGTACCATCTGTCTGTTAGAGCTTCTTTCATAAAACAAGAAAGAAAATCTACCATCCATTAAATAAACATAGTTCTCCTTCAAAAACACTCACTAAAAAAAAGGAAAAAAATAAAAGTTTTTTACTTGTATCTGATTATACCAATAAGACCAGTTAACTCACTAAATTTTTACAACAAAGTTAGTCATGGGCTTGACTCAATGCCCCTTTGTTTACCTGAGTTGTTTTCTTACCCAAAATATATCCAAGTCTGCTTTAGCATATTTTATTTAATTCTATCACATAGCAATGTATCCATAGTATTTCATAAAGAGCTATGGAATTATAGATATGAATATGTCTTATATATTGGGCAGTTTAATACAGCTACTTAAGCTGATAGACCCAGCCCTGAAGCACAAATGGCTATCCCACATACAGAATATTCAAGGATGCAAGCTACTGGGGAGGCTGAGGCAGGAGGATTGTTTGAGCCCAGGAATTTGAGGCTGCAGTGAGGCACAATCATGTCATTGCACTCCTTTCCAATCCGGGAAAGAGAGTGATACCCTGTCTCAAACAATACAATACAATACAATACAATACAATACAATACAATACAATACAATACAATACAATACAATACAATTATTCAGGGTGTGCTCAGAATGTTCAAAGTACAGAATCACTTATTGTGGTCTTGCATTAATAATACTCCCGTGCACTAATTATGTAACATTTCTTTTCATCTGTAAACTTTTGCCTTTTTAATTTGATGTGCTTTTCCTTTTATCTATGATTCGAATACTCCATTGTAGTTACATTCACACTATTTTGTTTGCGATTGAAAGCAGCTCAGATTTGATGAAGAAATGGAGAATGGAGTTATGGACTTATTTGTTGAGCTCCCAAAATATTTTCAGGATATTTTCCCTCCCTCTCTTTATCCCTCACTGTTTTCTGTTTTCCTTTCATTCTCTAGTAAGAGCTCTTCATATGGGGGGTGGGAAATGGCTGCCATATAGTCAAGAATTATAACTTAGAAACTTAATGAACTTAGGAGAAAAAGAAAAAATGTGTGATAAAGAGTAATACTTCACTTATCTTTGATCATACTTCAGAACTTGCTACTGTAGCCTCCAGAAAGAGTTCTCTCAGTCTGAGTGATAGATTCCTTTTAGAGATGGACCCAGCAAAACATGTACATACAGTACAGTAGACCTAGTTCCTTATGTTGACCACCTCTGCATATTGATCATTTTGTTATAGTCTCTTGAGTGGTGAACTTACAGAGGTTCTCCTGCATTAACTGTAATGTCACAAAGGTAAATAATAATTTTTAAACTGTGTACCCACTGGCTTGAAATCTTATACCATCATCCCTCATCCTGCCCAGGACATGAATCATCTCTTTGTCCTGTGTATTCATTGCATATAAGCTATAAGCCCTCGAGTCACTTAGCACCTATGATAGAATGCTAGGATATAGGAGCTACCACTGAAATATTGCCCTGTTTCTGTGCTGGTTACCCTTGTTTTACATAATAATTCTCCCAAAGTACAAGAGTAGTTATGCTCGCAATTCCAATATACCAAAGAGAATATACTTTAAGTGAAAACGTGAAAGTTCTTGACTTAATAAGAAAAGAAAAAAATCATACACTAAGATGCACAGTAAAAATCAATCTTCTATCCAGGAAATTATGAAGAAGGAAAAAGAAATTTGTGATTTCATGCTAGTTTTGCTGTCAAAACTCAAACTGAAGAAGTTACAACGGCAGGGTGTGAAGAGTGCTTAGCGAAGATGGAAAGGCATTAAATTTGTGGGTGGAGGGTTTAAACAGAAATGTGTTTTGATTCACAGCAGTCAGACTTGGTACTATCCATGGTTTCAGGCATTCACTGCGTCCTTGAAACTTATCCCCTGCAAATAACAGTATGTAGGCGGACTATTGAAACTCCTTTTTGATTTGTTTTTAGCACTATGATGTACAGGTTGGTAACATGGAATATGAAAGATAAATCTGAGAAAGACAGAAACAGAGAGTAAAGCAATCGAAAGTTGAACAATAGAAAAGACAATGTCTTGAAAGAATATTGGGCCAAAATTCAAGATGGAGTCTAACACCAAGGGCCATGTGAGCATCCTTGGGTGGGATCTTTTACAGGTAAGAATGAGAGATTGAATTAAAAGTGAAAATAGCAAAGAAGCACACATAAATAGGTAATCCCTTGCAAGGGACTATGCCAGTTTTTTAATTTTATTGTGCTTGTTTCAAAACACAGATTTATTTCAAAGCTTCACAAATACAATATTCCAAAAGGGCCAATGGAATGTGTATTTTAGCAACCATCCCAGCAGCTTTTGATCCTGGTAATTACTGGATGACTTGAAACAGGGCTCTGAGGCAAAGGTAGGCAGTCAGAGGAAGGCCCAGGCAGAGTGATGTGTACAAAACATAGAAGTAAGTGAGAATCAGTTACACGGATCAGGATTCCAAGCAGATTGAGGAATATCAAGTAGGTAAAACCTAGATTATTATGTTGAGGCATTTACTTTCCTTCCTAACCTCAAAAGTTGGTGTTCTCTTTCCAAGAAAATAGAATACAACTGCAAAGCATAAGCAAATTTCAGGAATTCATGATCTTAGAAACCTTGCTTAAGGTGTGGTCCACAGGTGAGTTTCATTACTATTACTTGGGGCTCATTAAAAATGCAGAACCTCAGGCCACACCCTAGAGATACTGAACTACTTTACATTTTAAGCAGATCTCTAAGCGATCCATATACATACAGCCATTTGAAATAAGATTAGAAGACTTAGCAGCTACCTTCATTATTCAAGCTGCTGGCTTATCAACCAGGCTGTCAATACTTGAGGAGGTAAGTGTATGGAATATAAGATAAAGAATGGAATAGGCAAGCCTTATTAACTGTTTATTAGCATTTTGAAAACTAAATGTTAACCAGAATAAAGTACATTATTCAGAAAAGCCGAATAATTTTAGAATCTTGCTTTCCATTCCCCAGTCATACTGAGACTGAATCATTCCGAATGAGTTGAATGTACAAACATCCACAGAGAATCTTCCTCTTTTATTAAAACTATAAGCTTGCTAATTTGCTTTAAAACAGCCCAACTGTTCTTCCCTAACTTTCTTGCATTTCATGCAGTTTTCTGTAGTATTGAAAGGAACCCAAATTCCCTTCTCTTCTGTAAATTTAGTGTTTAAATTTTCAACAAATCCATGTTTGCCACAAAAAAATATGCAACAGTATAAAGATCTCCAAATATGCCATTTTACCTACATATCATAAGAATGTGACTCTGGAAAGCTAGGCATCAAAACTTTCTATACTAATGTACATCAAGGAAAAGAGATTTCTACATTCTCTATTCATTGCTGGGTCAAACTACAGTCTTTTATTTTTTTACTTATTTTTTTATTAAATCATAAAGAGGTAGATCATGTATACATTAATGTATTAATGGGGCACAATGTGCTGATTTCATATACAATTTGAAGTGCTTACATCATACTGGTTAATATATCTGTCACATCATTTACTTAATTATTGTGATAAGACATTTATACTCTATATCCAATAGATCCAACATGTACCCTTGCAATATCCCACCATTCACCCTCCCTCCATCTGACCTCCCCCTTCCCCTCTCATTCCCCCCGCCCTTCTTCATCTTGGGCCTTAGTTGTGATCTCTTCTTCATATGAAAGTGTAAGTGATTGTAAGTTGGTTTCATAATACTGGTTTCATATCCAATGTACTAAGTATATTGGATACCTTTTCCTCAATTCTTGAGAAACTTTACTAAGTAGGATATGTTCCAGCTCCATCTGTATAGACATAAAAGAGGTAAAGTCTCCATCTTTTTAAAGACTGCATAGTATCCGTGGTATATATATACCACAACTTATTAATCCATTCATGGGTTGATGGACACTAGGACTTCTTCCATGACATGGCTATTATGAATTGAGCTGCAAAGAAAAATCTGGTGCAAATATCTTTGTTATAAAGTGACTTTTGGTCTTTTGGATATATTCCTAGTAGAGGAATTGCAGGATCAAATGGCAGGTCTACCTTTAGATCCCTGACTATTGTCCACACTTCTTTCCAAAAGGGACATATTAGCTTGCACTCCCACTAGCCATGCAAAAGTGTTCCCCTTTCTCCACATCCACGTCAACATCTGTAGTTTGGGGATTTTGTTATGTGAGCCACTCTTACATTTGAAGTATTTGGGGGAACTTTCAACTGGTATTTGATGCAAATCATAAGATCTTTATCTTTGAAGGATCATGGTTACTGATATAAGCCAATATAATAAAATCTTTGTATGCAGTTTTGGTGAGAGTCTAAGAAAGTTTCAGAATGAGATACTATGGAATTTACAATGTTGAAAAACACTGAAATAAACAAGCCTTCAATATCTATTTTCATATAATATCATATTGTTATTTCTCATTCCTTGACCTTTTATATGCAGCATAAGCATAGAATGTCTCTGAACAGGTCATGTTTTGTGCCATAGAAAACACTCTCTTGACCTACTGGTGTGTTCCTTGAATTCAAATCATAGGTCAAAACCACCTTATTTTCCAGGGGACCCTAAATCTCCCACCACATCCTGCCTAGAAACAATTAATCATACATCCATTTGCACACCCATGGGTATGTTAAGGCATTTGAATTCAATACATATACTTCAATGAGAGTCTTTTTTATCAAGAATTTTATTGTTCTCTTTATATATGTACCTTTTTCATTAGACTGAAACCTTGTTGTAGAGACCAAGAAGCATGACATTCTTTTTGTATTCATGACACCTAGCCAGAGATTTAGTATTGATTAATACTTACCGAATTCATCCGCTTATATGACCTTTAAGTATTGTCGTTATGGACGGAGCACACCATTCCGAGTGGATAGATTATGCATCTATTCACCATTCTCCTTTGTAAGATTCCTTAGTTATAATAATTTGGTTAACATATGAAATAGCTAAAAGAATGTATAATTTTCATAAGAGGAAACAATGAAGTAAATCATATTTTTATGCTTATCATAAGAAGATTGACTTCTACCCATAGGTATTTTCACAAACCTTCCCCTTCCTTTTATGAAACATTCAGTTTGTAGATAATCACTGTAGTATATAGTGTTAGAATACCAAATTTGAATCAGAGAAAGATGTAGCCAGAAAACAAAAACTTGCTCACATGCAAACTATTAGGTAAGAATAAAACATAGAAAAAAAATTAGTCAGGGTCAATTCATAAATCAAATTCAGAATATTCCAGTAATATAATGGTTCAATATAAAACTCTCAGTCCACTAGTTTTAAGGTTTTAAAACAACAAATGGTAAAAAAAACAACAACTGTAGCTAGTGGCTAAGGAACACGTAATAAATAAGTAAATTAAGGCAGAATATATAAATTATGGGGGGACAGGATAAAAGTCAAGAGCATGCTTTTGAGTCTAACTTGTATTAGCTTAACACAGTCTTTCCTAATTATAAGGTCATATGTTAGCTTATAAAGTAGCCACAGAACATTAAAAAGTTTATTTACTAGTTATTAGGTAAGATTCATCCCAGGGATGCAAGAATGGTTGAATTTATGCAAATCAATAAATGTGATATCTCACATAAAGAGAAATAAAGACAAAAAACGTGATCATTTTAATGGAGCTAAAGCATTTGACAAAATTTAAAGTCCATTTGTGATAAGACTCTGACTAATTAGCTGTGGAGTTACAAGCCTGAACATAAGAAAGGCTATATATGACAAACCCACAGCTAACAGAGCTGAATGGGGAGAAGTCGAGAACATTTCTTAATATCAAGAATAAGACAAAGACACCAACTTTCCTCACTTCTGTTTAAAATTATACTAGAAGTCCTAGCCAAAGAATGTGAATAAGAGAAAAAATAATGAAAAGCATACAAATTGTAAAGGAGGTCAAATTGCCTCTGTTTGCAGACTCACAATCTAAAAACTTCAGCTAAAACATAAAGTTGAAGTATACAAAACTAATATACAAAATTCAGCTAGTGTTAAATGATTTAAAATAAAATTTTTAAAAAATCCCATTATTGATAACTACCAATAACTAAAGCATTCTATAATAGACATGCTCTTATTTAACAATGTGAATGTCACTTTCTTTGCATTATTATTATTAATATTGCTTAATATTTTGATGCTGTAATTGTCTGATTTCTTTTCTGAATGTATTTATCTTTCTTCATTCTTTTCAAAGTTTTTGTTTCTATTACTTATCTTAAACACTGTTATTGTTATTAAATTTTAAGCCTTTTTAATTCTGTGAAGGCAAAAAGTGGAAACCTAATAAATACATGTATTTGTAAAAATAAAATAAAATAAATAACTATCAAAACAGTTACTATGCCTAGGAATAAACTTAACTAAGGATGTGAACAATCTCTACACTGACTACTGTTAACCTTTGAGGAAAGGAATTGAAGAGGATACAAATAAATGGAAATATATCCTGTGGTCATGGATTGGAAAAATTCACATTGCAAAAGTGGCCACAGTATCTAAAGTGACCTAGGATTTCATGCAATCTCTATCGAAGGACCAGTGGTATTATACATAGAATTAGCAAAATCAATCAAAAAAATTATGGAGCCATTAAAATGCAAATTAAAACCACCCTGAGATACCATCTAACTCCAGTGAGAATGGCCTATATCAAAAAATCTCAAGATTGCAGATGCTGGCACCTATGTGGGGAGAAAGGAACCCTTTTACACTGCTGGTGGGATAGCAAACTAATAAAACCTTTTTGGAAGGAAGTGTGTAGAAAGCTCAAAGAACTCAACCTAGACCTCCTGTTTGATCCTGCAATCCCATTCCTGGGCATCTATCCAGAAGAAAAAAGAAAACTTTTATTATAAAGACATTTGAACGAGGCTGTTTATCGCTGCCCAATTTACAATTGCTAAAGTGTGGAAACAGCCTAAATGTCCTCCAACCCAGGAGTGGATTGGTAAGCTATGGTATATGTATACAATGGAATATTACTCAGCCATCAAAAATAATGGAGATTTTGCTGCATTTGTAGTAACTTGGATGGAGGTGGAACATATTATTCTTAGTGAAACATCACAGGAATGGAGAAGCATGAATCCTATGTATTCAACTTTGATTTGAGGACAATTAATGACAATGAATGACACAGTGGGGCATGGGGGAGGGAGAGAGCAGACAGAGGAGGGAGGGGATGAGGGAAAGAAAACCAAAAAAAAGAAAAAAGAAAATAGTGTCTAACTTTCATATAAATTGGATTCAATTCTGACTAAAGTATATTACTTAAATATTAATTTTGTAATTCAACTTGTGAATATGTTCTTTAGGATATTGCATCCTCATCTATAAGTGAAACATGTTTGTAATTTCTCTTTATAACAATATATTTTCTCCAATTTCAATATCAGGTGTATCCTGATCAAGTAGAATGATATTGAAATATTTCTTTTATTGTTTATAAGATTTCTGGAATTGCTTGTTTTGTAAAATCATTGTGGTCTATGAGTTTATGACAGTTTGAACTTTGTTATTTAATTCAATTCATTGCTTAATT